>NDFF03000116.1:0-272942 GCA_002150815.3 Grammothele lineata | reverse complement strand
AGTCAGCTGACGTACCACATGGATTTGGCATGGAGACAGTGAAGAGGCAAGGAAACAGCAAGAGAGGCGGCGGAAAGCCGGGGGATACAGGGCGGGGGTCAGCTGAGGTGGCCTGAGGAGACGTTCATGAAGGACGAAAGGCAAAGTGTCAAGTGGGGGTCGAGCGCGCTTGGGGATATTTATATACCCGTGGGCGGGCGAAGTAGATGTGTCGGGGCAAAGGGCTTCAGGCGGGCTGGAGATCGAGGACATGAGCGAAGAGGAGGGCAACGAAGGCAGAGGAAGGGCACTTGGATGACGCGATGACGTCGCGCGAGCTTTCGCAGTGACGCGCCGCGCGTTCGTCACATGACCGCGGCGCAGCCCTCGTGTCCCATTTCTAGCTGCGACGCTTACCCCCGTTCTGTTCTGTATCCTGACGCAAGGACGGCATAGTGTAGCATTTACATGTAATTTTGAACATTCGGGCACTCTGGATACCCCCATACATCACGGGCAGTGGCCGTGACAGGCAGTATTTGGCCATTGTATGGTCTGTATTTTGCCCACAAGCTGTAGTACTACCATTGCATAACCATACGACATCAGTCCTGTTGAATGTTGACCATACTACACCCGCACCCGCGATGTCTGGTCATACATCATGTGGACCTGCGATGTATGACCGGCGTGCGGTCATTCCCCGCGGCGCCAGCTGAGCGCCGGCCGAGCACCGCCATACCCGGGAGGGCGCTATAACGCGTTGTATGCTTGCAGCCAATTTGCTGATGAGGAAGAGGCCGTCGAAGATGCCGGTGTCCTGCAGAAGCGGCGGTGGTACCAGTCCTCACCCTCTGGCAATAAGGGAATGAGGGTCATAGCATGGACCTTCGCCATCTACGCTCTGTACTCGACGGTTTTGCATACCGCACTCTTCTTTCTGAAGGCAGATGGCCCGCACGAGAAACCGTGGGCTATGCGTGCGTTCATGCGGCACGCAAGGGTGACTCCCGAGGAGGCGGAAGAGCTCTACCTGTATGTCTTTGAATCCATTCGTGCAACCCAAGTATCACTCTGACTGAACGAAACCCCCATCGTATTCGCCTGTAGCTCCGTACCTGACCCTGTTTCTGCGCTCGCTACATCCCGCCAGTACGCTACCCACCCCCATATCGCCGGCGGCTTGGAGGATTTCTCCGACGCTACAGTCATCCTTAAGCTCTTCCAAGAAGAGTTCGGTATTCCCGCTCCTGACGAGGTCCCTGTGTTCCCCGCGGGCTCTCCCGAGTCCCAGTCGGCTGTGCTTAACATTCACAAATTGCGCAAGCCGACTGCCTGGATCGACAAGTACTTCCCCGTCATGAACACCCCGCTTGACCGTGCCTTGACCATCCTTGGCGAGGACGGCCAGCCAGAGTGGGAGGCCGATTTGGTTGAGGATGGTGATCCCCGTGACCCCGAGGCTGCCAAATATCGCGATGCTGTCCCCACTTTCCACGGACTGAGTGCGGACGGCGAGGTCACGGGCGAGGTCGTATACGTGAACTACGGTCGCAAGGAGGACTATGACGCAATTATCGCAAACGGTGGCGATCTCAAGGGCAAGATTGTCCTTGCGCGCTACGGAGCTGTCTTCCGTGGTCTCAAGGTTCGTGACGCGTCTCCTTCAGCCATCCTAGTGTATTGAGCCTACGGTACGCAGATCAAGGGCGCCCAGGAGCTCGGCGCTGCTGGTGTGCTCATCTACTCAGACCCGCGCGACGATGGTGCAGTCACTGTTGCGAATGGCTACGCTCCGTATCCCGAAGGCCCCGCGCGTAACCCGACGTCTGTGCAGCGCGGAAGCGTGCAGTTCATCTCCCTGTACCCCGGCGACCCAACTACCCCCGGCTTGCCCGCCTACGAGAACGCGACCCGCACCGAGGGCGAGAACATCCCGAAGATCCCGAGCTTGCCCATCTCGTGGGCGAACGCGCAGGTGCTGCTGAAGGAGATCTCTGGCGCAGAGCCGGAGGCCGCGTTTGGGATGCTAGGCAAGCCGAGCGAGAAGAAGATCAAGCTCGTCAACCATGGTAGGCGTTTTTCTGTGACAGTAAGCTGGAGATAGTAGCTGAACATCCACCGCAGTCAACACCAGGGTCATCCCCATCTGGAACACTATGGCCGTCATTCCTGGTCACATCAAGAACGAGACCGTCCTTGTCGGTTGCCACCGCGATGGTATGCTGTCATTCCCTGGCATTACGGCGATGAGCTCACGGGAATACGATTAGCTTGGGTTATGGGTGCTGCGGACCCCACGTCTGGCACCGTTTCCATCCACGAAGTGGTTCGCGGCTACGGCGCTCTGTTGAGGAGTGGCTGGAAGCCCCTTCGCAACGTCGTCTTTGCGAGCTGGGATGCTGAGGAGGTACGTGCGCCCGGTCTTCATTGAAGTTTTGTATATTGAGCTTGGGTATTAGTACGGTCTGATCGGGAGCACCGAGTGGGCAGAGGATTTCCCCGACTGGATCCGCGAGAATTTGGTCGCATATATCAACCTCGGTAAGTGCTTGACCTCGTTCTGACGCCATGGATGCTAATTCCTTGTCTCCTCAGACGTTTCCGTGGTCGGCTCGCAATGGCAGGCGTCCGCGTCTCCGTCGTTGGCCCACCTCATCAAAGGTGCCGCTCTCGATGTTCCACACCCGAGCGACCCCACGAAGAACCTCTGGGATGCGCGACAGGACGACGGGCCGTTCCATGGTGGCATGGACGCTGAGGTCATGGACGCGTTCGTGGCCGAACGTCAGAGCTACGTGAAGTCGAACCTCGACATCCCGCCCCTCGGCTCCGGAAGCGACTACACGCCCTTCCTCCAGTACCTCGGTGTGCGTACATTCTAGTTTCTCACGGAGATTATTCCTGCTGAGCATGCGATCATAGGTTGCGAGCATGGACCAAGGTTTCTCTGCTACCCCGAACGATGCGCCATACCACTATCATTCGATCTATGATTCGCAACGGTGGCAAGAGGTATACGCCGACCCGGGGTTCATTCGTCACGTACGCCTTCAATCTCTTTCGGTGTATCAGATCTAACTTCTGGTGTCTAGGTGGCTGTTGCGAAGCACCTCGGTCTCGTGACCCTCCGTCTTACTGACTCGATCATCCTTCCCCTCAATACTACTCACTACGCTGCTGAGCTCGACAAGTACCTCGACAAGTGAGTGTCCGCGGTGGTTCTGTCTGCTTCAGCCTCGAGACTGACGTCTTCTGTGACCAGGGTTGAGCAAATCGGTGCTTCCCTGGGGGCATCCGCCGACTTCACTGGTCTCCGCAAGTCCATCACCAACCTCCAGGCCGCGTCCGCCGCGCTCGACGCGGAGAAGACCGAAGCAGAGGCCAAGTTCCGCGAGCTGCTCGACAAGCTCCCCGGGCGCAAGTCCGAGGGCGAGTACGGCAAGTGCATGCACGGGTACCTCCCCAAGTGGCTCAAGAAGATCCTCCGCAAGATCTTCCACCACGGAATTCCTGCGCCCATCCGCAAGTTCATCGCTGCGGCGAAGCGTGTGCAGGCGGCGAACGCGAAGCTCGTCGCGTTCGAGCGCGGCTTCATCCATGAGGAGGGCATCAAGGACCGCGAGTGGTACAAGCATCTCGCGGTCGCGCCCGGCAAGTGGCTCGGTGCGTGCACGCCCCTTTACGCTCCTCCGTCTCCCGCCTCCTGGTCGTCTGTTGTGGCTCGCGCTGTGCCGCCAATCCCGCGTCTCACGGAATTTCTTCCGTGCGGGACAGCGACGATTTGGCGACGGGGTTCCGGTTGGATATTGGAAGTAGAGATAGAAGGGCTGATTGTTGTGAATTTCCAGGATACGGCGCGACGACGCTCCCGTCGATCACGGAGGCGCTCACCTTTGAGAAGAACATCACCCTCGCGGAGCAGGAGGCGGCCCGTGTGTCGGCGCTCCTCGACAAGCTCTCGGAGACGATCAAGGTTTAACGTACGACCTTCCCGTTTCTGGGGCTCAATGGGATTGGTTGTAGCGGAAAGACTGTTGTACTAATGTGTACGGACCATGCTGGTGCACATACGCACAAGCTAGTTGGTCTTGTCTTGAATAAAAGTGGAGGTTTGATGTCCTATCTTCACGAGTGTCCACGACCGAATAGGGGACACGCGCGATGGCGGGTATGACGTCACGCGCCTGCACGACGGTCCCGCGCGTCCCGTCTGGCTCAGGGCGCGCGTCGGTCGCGTATCGACGGAGAGCCGCGTCGTTGTCTTCCCACTGCTCTCGGGATGGGTATCGCGGCGCCCCGTTGTAGTTTCCAATACGTGCGCGCGACGACGGATGACGGCTCGCCGCCGCGCGAGTCGAGCGATCCCGTCGGTGCGCGAGCGATGTCGACGCGTTCCAACGGTGATGTCACTGCGCCTTCATAGGCTGGAGTATAAAGGCGGGCACGTCTTGCTCGTCACCTTCAGCAGCCTCAGCCCGTTCTGTCCTTCAATTCCCTTCCTACTTCTTCTACGCCCACCCTAGACTTTAGCAATGGATCCCGAGAACAAGCCCAAGGGTCCCTCTCCCCACTACTCGCTCTACCAGCGCGAGATGTTTAGACGGGGCGGGGAGACTGGTATCTGTACGTACTTTACAGTCGCTTGAGAAGCCTTGGCTGATTCACTTGTTCTAGTGCCAAGCTTCTCCGTTCACCCTGACGAGCTGCAGGAATCCACCAAGAAGAAGCTGAATGATCGTGGATATTTCTATGCCAACTCGAACGCCGGACTTGGATGGACGGACAAAGCAAATAGGTCTGTTGATGTTTGCCTTTGCAGCCCTGGTCGCAATCTCACCCGGTTTGTGTGACAGAGAAGCGTTTTATAGATGGCGTATCATCCCTCGTGCTTGCGTCGATACAAATACTAGGGACCTCACTAGTATGTGGTTAATTGAGCCATCCACCGCCTACTCACGCTGATCGTTGAACGTGCTTAATACAGCTACTATCTTCGGTCACAAGATCCCCGTCCCCATCCTGTTCGCGCCGATCGGGATTAACAAACTGTACTCTCCTCTGGGAGAATTGATTCCGGCCCGTGTGGCCGGAGAACTAGGAATGCCAGTGAGTTATCAATAACGGCTCAACGTATCCGTTGGGAGTTGAAATGGTCACTTCGCCAGTACTGTCTGTCAACCGCTTCCTCTCAATCCATCGAAGAAGTTGCGCGCGCGAATGATGAAGGCGCCTCTGAGAAGAACGAGAGCAACTCCGTGCATGAATATAGTGGTCAGTTTTGCACCGGGCCCGTTGTGCTGGAGCCGGCCTCTCATGTCTGTGGGGTATGCAGGTCCTAACGGGGGCGATGCGAAGAGTCCTCGTTTCTTTCAGCTCTACATGGGCCACGACGACGAGATCGTAAGTTGTTTCGCTCGTAAGGGGGCTGCTCTCCATAAGGACTGACAACATATTGCGATGCCACAGACCCTATCCTTGCTTGAACGTGCATGGAAGTCCGGCTTCGACGCGCTGATGCTCACAACAGACACCTGGCAGCTGGGCTGGCGTCCCACGGATATCAACATCGCGAACTACACGTCCGTCCTCTCCTTCCTATGACCTCCTCAGACTACCGCTGACCAGCGTTCTCGTGGCACAGCTTCTACTACCCGGGCACACCTGGCAACGAGCTGGGCGAGTCCGATCCGGCTTTTATGGCGAAGCACGGCGATGAGCTCGCGAAAGACAAGGGCAAGTGGATCGACTCCAGTGTGTGGCACGGCAAGGCGCACACCTGGGACAAGATCAAGTGGCTTGCGGGCGAATGGAAGCGTATCTCGGGCGGACGCCCGTTCGTCCTCAAGGGCGTGCAGTGCGCGGCGGACGCGCTGAAGGCCCTCGAGGTTGGCTGCGAAGGGGTCGTGGTCACGAACCACGCTGGGCGCCAGGTCGACGGCGCAGTCGCGAGCCTGGACGCGCTCCCGGAGATCGTGGAGGCCGTCGGAGATAGTGAGTGTCTTGATGGCTGTTCGTGTTCTTCTATGTCTGACGGGCGACTTTCCAGAGATGACGATCATTTACGACTCGGGGATCCGCACCGGCGCGGACGTGTTCAAGGCCATCGCTCTCGGGGCGGACGTCGTCATGATCGGCCGTCTCTTCGTGTGGGGCATGTCCCACGAAGGCATACACGGTTGTCGACACGTCATCAAGAGCCTCCTCGCGGACCTCGACATACTCATGACGGTCGCTGGATATCGCTCGATCAGGGAGGACGTGTTTAGGAAGCAGAAGGAGGTCTTGCGCTACAACTCCAGCGGCGTTCCTCCCGGCCCTGGCGAGCATGCGAAGCTGTAGTGGCTGTCAGATGTTTCCATGGCAGGCATATTTCGAGAGGTAGACCACGGTACAACATGTCTGGTAGAGTAAGAAGAGATGCGCTTCTTTAGAATATAAAAACCCACCACTCACCATACACGAGAGATAGCGGCAGCGTAAGTATGGTTGAATCCACACTATCTACAAGGAAGCAGACTTCCCTCGCCTCAACAATACCTCTCCTATATACGGCGCCGTTGCTGTGATCTCATGCTCGATTAATAGGGTATTTGATGATGAACACTGAAAAGAGCAACATAGATGAAGGCTCATCCCTTGGCCAACAGGAGAGCTCAAGCAGGAGCGTTCTCAAGAGCGCGCTGCTCCGCCATCTTGGTCTTGAGAATCTCCCATCCACGCGGATGTACCGTCTCGCAGTGCTTGATAAGCTCATCCTGCCGTGCATTGAGGAAGGGTGTCGGGGGCTCAGTCGTATGGCCTCCTTTGAAGCGCGAGCTGTATAACATTGAGCGGATACCGGTCGCGAGCGAAGGGGAAATGGCACCCACCGACACATCCTACACCAGAGTTTTGACTCAACTTCTTCGTCTTCATCGAAGTTGGCTTCTATGCAGTCCTCTTCGACCGTCGTCTGAGGCTCCTCCATATCAACATCGGTAGTCGCAGGCGCTTCGTTATTAGGGATATGCTCCACTGCGGGCTGTGGTAGCTGCTGCTGCCCAGATGGAGGTGCTGGGGACTGATTTACGGGGCTCTGCGACATCTGGTTCGACGGAGGACGTGAGACGGTGGGCCCACTCGACTGGACAGATGGCGGTACAGGCACGCTCGCGCGCCCCTGCGAGAATGCAGGGAGACTCATAGATCCCATCACCTGAGGCGCCATCACAGTAGCAGCAGCAGCACTCGGCTGGATCTCCTCAACCTTGCGTTTCTTGCTGGCGGGCTCCCCACGGTTCTCATCAGTCAGATCGATGATCGCCCCAGCAAGAGAGCTGCTGGACGCATTCTGCGACACAGGTGACGGAACATGCATGCTCCGGGATGAGGGCGGTCGTGAGGTCGACGGCCCGGCGTGACCTGGATGGACGCCTGCAGAGCTTGGTCTGCTGGAGACCGGAGAGCCGGCCAAGGTGAGGCCCGTGAAATTGTTGAGTGGGGACGCAGACGCAGGGCTGTGAGCAGAACCGGGACGATGCATGAGATACGCTGGTGCGGAAGGACGTCGCTGCTGAACGGTACTAGTAGGAACAGAAGTATTGATTGGCTGTAATGTTGGGAGTGAAGTTCGAGGATGTGGCGGTGGTGGCTGTCGAAAACCCGGAGCTGGGTGTTGAGGTACCCAATGTTGAGAAATGTGTTGAGCTGGGAATGGTCGATCAGTGGGTTAGCACAGTCGCGGAGGAGACCAAACGAAGCGTACGATGGGGTGGGATATGTTGAGGGGAGTGGGCCGAACCAGCCGAGATAGGCTGCTGTCCCGGCGGTGATGGATGGTGGTGCATTTCCGGGCCAGACGGCATTCTACCGATGGGCGAGGCAATCATGGTCGAGGGGACGAACCTTGATAGTTCTTGTCGCAGAACCGCGATTTCATTCAAGCTGAGGGGGCATGGGGTTCAATGAGAACGACAAGAATTACGCACTAGGGTGAACGCACGCTGTGTGCAGCCTAGCTGCCATCTCTTCACGTTCCCGCGTGAGAATCGTCGCGTGCTCGCGCAGAGCGTGGTCGGTGGCCTTCAGCCCTTGAATTTCTTGCTCCTGTGCTTTCATATACCGCGAAATGGTGGAATTGTCCTGAAAAAGCTTGGTGTTGTCCGCCCGAAGCTTGTCATACTGCTTCTTCAGCTCGCGGTGTTCCTGCAATAATGCGGGAGAATAGCCGAGTTCAGGTATGCATTTATTCATCGTTTCGGCGAGAATCTTCATCGATCGCTCGTCTAAGGTCTTCATTGCTTCTGGCAAGTTCTCGTGGGATGCACTGTATGATTGCCGTACGGTCCTAAGACTGAAATCATTGGTATAAGGATTGTCGCACTTACTCTGCGGTGGGGGCCAGCGATTGAGAGGATACTTCGGCGGATGGATGGGCTGACATATTGAGAACAGACAGGGATCATGAATAGTAATGTCTGAGACTGAAAGTTGGTACTGGGTCCTCGAAGTCCAGCAAAGAAAACGCGTTGCATCATAGACGCCCGTAGCCACACGCGTCGCGTCGCGCCGCGTCGATCAACGTTACGTCAGTTCCGTGAGCGCGAATCCTCGTGCCACAGTCACCGCGTTCAGCACTTGTAACCGCACCGTCACGGTTATCTCGGTGGTTTCATATCCAAAGAGCGTGAAAACGAGAGGAATAACGTGACTTGCTCTACGACAAACGTGAGCCTTTTTGATGCTATGAGATACAGCATACACTGACCAAACCTCAGTGCCAGCGAAGCAGACCTATTCCGGTAACCTGTATAGCTACAGATCCTCATAGTTTGGCAGAGGCCTTTAAGCCCACTGCAGCCACGCTATCTCAGCCATGGCGCTCCACATGAGTACTATTCTCTCGCGCAGCGTCCCCGACATCTTAGCGCATCTCGCCCAGCTGCGCCCGACACTCGCTGGGAAAGGTCCGCTCCTCTACGCCATCTCCGCTACTCACCACACCCCGCCCGCGGATCTCACCGCGCTGCACGCAGCCGTGACGGCTCTGGCCCCAGACGGGCGCGCCGCAGGCTGTCTGTCCGCGCCAGTCCCGGTCAGTACAATCCCGACGGTGCGCGGGTGTCGGGAACGGGAACAGTGGCAGCGGCGTGTAGCGGTTGCTGTCGCGGCGTTCGACTCCGCCCGTGCGACGCTTTTCCGGAGCGCGATACCGGGACGCGCCCCGGTCCAGGTCGGACGATGGAGAGCCCCGGGTCTACATGGGCAAGGGCAAGGGCATGGCAGGGACGTCGGCGCATACACTGAGGAGACCGGTTGGAGCGAGACTCTCGCCCGGTTCTCTGGAGAGGCGAAGATGCCTGAGGCGCTGCAGTCTTTGGAGTACGTGGGTATGACCTGAGCTACTCCAGTTACATTTGGCTGACTGCGGGTTCTTAGTCCACAAGACGTTAGCGAAGTAGTTTACTTCACTGATAACGCGCCCGAGGGCTTGAGTAATGCTCTGTCGACGTTCTCGTTAGCCACGAAGGTCTGTCCGTCTCTCGACAACTACTTCTGTGATTTTACTTACTGATGCTCTGGAAGCTAGGGTTAGTTGCGACATCCACGCCGTTCGTCTCAGGAAGACCGTATACACTTTTTTATGGAGACAGTGTCTACTCGGATGGCGCTGTCGGTCTATGTCTATCTTCCCAGTCGCGGGCGCGCACCAGCAGCGATTTTCCGGGCCTTGAAGCGCTCACACGCCCGATGATTGTCACCAGGTGGGTAACGGATGTAGCTCACGAACAACATTTGCCTCATACTCATGTGGCCGCTTAGCTCCGAAGGAAACCTGGTGCACGCGCTAGACAACGCAAATCCGTCTCGGCTCCTCTTGCATAGCCTCCAAAACCATCCCGCCGTCTCTTCTTCTGCGAGCCAGAACATTTCGAAAGAATTGCGCTTATACATGGGAACGGTAGTGCAGAGGAGCGGGAAGCACGAGGTAACGGGTTTAGCGAATGTCCACGACGAGTGCATAATTGACATCGAACACAGCTTGGACAGCTATATCATATCACGTCTGGCGACCCCTCTCGTGGCTCGATAGCCCTGGAAAGCGATGCAGCGCCACCGGAGGGATCGTTAGTGCAGGTGGGTTATACGACCCTACGACTTCAGCCCTTTCATTCATCGAACGCCTTCGCAGATGTTCCTGCTTTCGAAGAGCAGATTGAAAAGCATTGAGGACCTAAGCTTCCGCACGCCTGCGCTGACATTCGCTACTACCTCGCTGGACGATCTTGAAGCCGACATCAGCGATACAATTCCTCCCTCTGAAGAAGACACGGCCGTACTGCCCGACTTTTTTCTCGCTGCTTCGGAGAATGGGTGTGTAATCAGTAGGGCTACTGACGGTGCCAGTGAGCATCCATGGAGGTGCACCGTTCCTGGGAGTTTGTTGAGCGTATTATGGAATTTGTAAAGAGCGGTTCCTCGTGTTTCTACTTCATCTCTAGTGCCTTGACCTGAAGTCCTTCATAGAGGGGATTGTTCAGCTTTAACCTGCTGCCAATGGCTTTGCCATCATAACGGCATTGTGCTACGAGTGTTTACTCAGAGGTTGGGTCGTGTGCTTGGTCTCTGCAGCCAAGCAGATGTGCCTAGATCTCTAGATCTGGAAGCTGTAGAAATAGGCGCCTATGTCACTTGAATTCCGCCACTTTGACCGAGAGCCGCTGGCTGCGCACAGTAGTACCTCGACTTGTCTCTTGCCTCTATCCATCTTCACATATACCCGGCACAGTGCCTAGAAATACACAACACATATCGTCATGAACCGCATTTTTGGCTCTTCCTCAAGCAAGAAGCCACGGCCAACGCTTCAGGATGCCATCTCGTCGGTCAGCTCAGTCACATTGGTTTACGAATGCGAACATAACGTTTGACGCACCGAGCGGCGTGCTTTTAGACAGACACACGGATGGCATCCATAGAGGTGAAGATCAAGAAGCTCGATGGAGAGCTCGCGCGATACAAGGAGCAGATGGGTAGGCTCAGGAATGGCCCGGGGAAGGTGTGTACCATACGTCCCATCCCCGTTGCTCTGTGCGGTTCAGAACTGACGGATCGTCCGTCGCACCCCTCCCATCGTCGCGACCCTTGCATTCCATGCTACCCTGTCCGCCAACACGTCGCACGCTTTGCAGAATGCAATCCAGGAGCGCGCGCTGCGGACACTGAAGCAGAAACGGATGTACGAGTCGCAGCTCGCGCAGCTCACACAGCAGACGTTCAACATGGAGTCCGCCGCGCTCGCGACCGAGAATCTACGGAACACAATGGCGACCGTCGATGCGATGAAGCAGGCGAACAAGGAGCTTAAGAAACAGTACGGCAAAATCGACATCGACAAGATCGAGGTGCGCCTCTGGTTCCCTCTCCCATCTACGTTCATTGTGTCTTGTGCGGGTCGATTGATGTGGTGTCTGGTTTTTAGGCGGTGCATTATGACATGGAGGACCTATTAGAACAGGCGAACGAGATCCAGGAGACGCTTGGACGTTCGTATGCTGTTCCGGACGAGATTGATGAGGCGGATTTGCAGGCCGGTGAGTAGCAACATTCGGAGGCATGGTCGTGTCCCTTATAGGTGTCACAGAACTCGATGCGCTCGAACTAGATGTCGAGGAGGAGGGCCCTTCATATCTCAGCGATCTCAACAAGGTGCCAGACTTCGTCGACGAGCCACCAGTTGAGGTGCAAGAGGTATGTACCCAGCGCAATCGCGACGGTTTGATATGCATCCCTAACCCGCCTGCAGACTCCAGAACAGAAGGAGGCGGTCAAGACAACTGTATAGATCTCCCACGGACGGTTGACGTCTTTCCATACGGCATTTGTACCATTATGTATCGGCAGGAGTAGGGCGTTTGTACATTACTAGGTTCCATGCATCACGTCGAGCATATGAGAGGGTCGAGTGCAACCAAGCGGTAAATGTATAACATGCAGCGTATCCGTAAGTACCCCGACCACAGGGTCCTCAGCCATACCGTTTCTCCTTGCCGTTGTCCTCCGCAAACCAGTCCTGTGCGGTTCTGGTCTCCTCCGACGAGGCAATATTGATGATCGTAGACTTGCTCTGGGTGTCTGCGGGCGTAATTCACACATTAGCACCGTCACCGTGAAGACCGTAAACGAGTGCTGCGTACAAGCTTCGAAGGCCTCGACTCCGTTTTCCCTACCGATTCCGCTCTCCTTCATGCCACCCCTAGAAGTGAAGAAATGTGCACACCGCGTCACGCAGATAGGCCCCGTTAGCGTCAACTGCGTGCGGCCATGAATGCTTCTAGCGGAGCGACGCACCACGGCGAGCTGGGGTCATTGCGGTGGTGCGTGTTGACCCACACGAGGCCCGCCTCGATCTCGGCGGACACCCGGTGCGCGCGGGAGAGGTCCTGCGTCCACACGCCCGCGCCGAGGCCATACTTGCACGCGTTTGCGAGCTCGACGCCCTCTTTCTCGCTCTGCGAGCCGCAAGAAAGTGGGTCAGAGAAAGTCCCGTCAGGGCTAGTTAGGCCGAATCGGGAGAGAGAGGGGACGGCGGACGTACGGAAAAGCGCGACACGACAACCACAGGCCCGAAGATCTCCTCGCGCCAGAGGTCATCCTCGGTCGGGACGTCAGTGATCACGGTCGGAGGGAAGAACGCGCCCTTGGAGAAGTCGTAGCCGTCGAGCGCGGACGCGCCCGTCATGCGCCGTCCTCCGGCGAGGATCTTGCCGACTCCGCGCTGTACAAGAGCTTCGATGCGATCCAGCTGCCGCATTGAGATCACGGTACCCATCGTCGACTGCGGGTTCGTCGCTGTAGGTCGAGAGCGTCGAGGTCAAGGCGAGTCCCCATAATGGACCGCAAGCGAATCAGTTGGAAGCCACGGGACAAGCGCAGTAGACGTACGGCTCCCCATTCTGCGTGTAACGCTGCTGACTTTCTCCATAAAGCGCGCCATGAACTCGTCGTAGATCCCATCCTGGACGACGAGCCGCGTCCCGGAGACGCACGTCTGGCCCGAGGCGACAAAGCACGCGAAGGCAGCGCCGTTCGCGGCAGCCTGTGCGTCCGCGTCGTCGAAGACGACGATCGGGGCCTTGCCACCCAGCTCTGCCGTGTAGTGCGCGAGGTTCTGGCCGACAATACTCCCGATCGCACGCCCAGTCTCGGTGCCTGCCTGTCAGAGGGTTAGCCGGCATGTATGGGAAGGGGAAGGACGGAAAGACGCACCGTAATGTCGACCTTCTTGATCGTAGGATCGGAGACAAGCATCTTGCCTACCGTCCTGCCATATCCTGGAAGGACTTGGAGGACTCCAGGGGGTACTGTGCTCGCGGGTGTGTATGCCGTGTGGGGGACTAAATGCAGATGGACAACACGTACCTCCCGCACCTACAGCCATCTCCGCGAATTCGAGCACGGTCATTGGCGCGAGCTCACTGGGCTTAACAATTACAGAGTTCCCTGCGGCAAGCGCGGGCGCAATCTTCTTGACAGCAATGAGGAGGGGATGGTTGAAGGGCTGGAGACGGCATGTCATAGCCTGGATCACTTGTACAAGCTTAGAGCTTACGGTGATTTGCGCTACAACTCCGAGAGGTACCCTCTGCACATAGTTGAGTAGGGGACCTTGCGTCGGGGCCACAAATGAGCTGTGAGTTCGAAGCAGAGCAGCGTAATAGTCCCTTGAAACGCGTCTTCAGTGCATACTTCGAGCAACCAGAAGCTAGAGTTTGCATACAGCCATTCCGGTAGCCTCCCAAGCTGACGAACGCACGTAAGATGCATGCGCGCACAGGAGTGCACAGAGGACATACCTGAGCCCTCATTTCCCGTATTGCGCGCCCCGTCTGCAGCGTCTCCATCTTCGCAAACTCAGGAACGCGTTCTTCTAAATCACGCGCGAGGTTCGATAACACCATGGCACGTTGAATAGCGGGTGCCTTCGACCATACGCCTGACTTGAATGCCTCGTGTGCATTATGGACGGCGGTCTGGACGTCTTCTTGACTTGCGCAGACCACGCTGGTAGACTCTACAGTTACGAGTTTTGCAACCAAACAAGTTCTATAGGACGCACGTGCATATTTGCTCCCCATTGGCAGGATTCTTGACAATGAGCCTACGCGATGCAGTCGGTCCATGAGATGACTGGAACGAGTGGATGGGCAGACGTACTCCTCGCGCCCATTCGCTTCTGGGACCGGGCCATCCTGCGCCGTATGCAAACAGAAAGGCCCATATCGTGAACGGTGCAATTTGGTGACCTGCCAGCAAGAAGCTGAGCATCGGAGCAATGTATCTCTTCGATATGACGCACGATCCTCGCCGTGTTGGCCGCTTTTGCTCGCATGGGTCCGCGTTATGGGGTATGTTAGAATGTAAGGGAATGTCGTACAAGTCGGACGATGGGCGTCGCAGGAGATTAACAGAGGCGTCTGTATTGACCGAGGGCACAACTGACGATCGAGGTGGCGGCGGTAAGACGAGTCCGAGCATCCCGGACTTCGGAGCGCCGAGAGTGCCTTGGCCAGCGCTTGCGCTCATTGGCTAGAGCGTTTATATCCACGTGCGCACGCCGCAAACCTCAGCTTGCTGCCACCTTCGTATTCAAGCCGAGCCTCCTCCGGACAGTGAACGTACCTCTCGGTCCGTCGACTGTTAGTTCCTCTGAAGTACGGTCATCACTTGTCCCTCTGTACTCTCGGGGAAAGCAACCTTCAGAGATGGCTTATGACCGTTGAGTCCGCGACGTTGTCATTCAAAATTCCAAGTACTTAGCGTCACCGCCAGCGGCAATGTCTTATAGTACTTGATAGTACGTCTGGAATTTATAGTAGAGATGATATAGCGTGGGTCAGATACAAACTCTTCACTGTGCACGTGATGATACCTCAATTGAACCGCCCAATTTCCTGTCGTTCATGAGAACAATACTTGATTGCCCCCGCCCAACCATTACATACCCACCGGCTTTGCACTGGCTCGGCGGGAACTCCTTATACGCGGACATCGAAAGAGTACTGCTACCGCAAGCCGCGGAAGTACTGTATCCATCATACTTCTCCATGTGTGCCGCAATATTAATGATAATAATGAAGGTATACATCCCGGTCAACAACTAGTACACTCGGACTCGTGATCCCCGGGTATCTACATTAATGTGTTCACGAAAGCACCGGCCACCAAAGCGGCGCTAGCGGCTAACAAGGTACCTGCGGGACCAATGGCGCCGACTCCGCCATTCACCTTCAAGACGTAGGGAGTAGCGGTCAGAACTCGCGTGGACGGCGGACAGAATTGATGTCGCTAGACTCACCACCTGGACCTCAACAAGCCTCGCAGGGACTCCTGTCGTGGTCTCGAGCGCCTCAGGCGCCGAGCCTGAGACTTGTTGGAAAGACGTGCAGTTCGCGAAGCCGTTGTCAAAGGAGCATGCGTTCTCGAAGAGGCTTTCGCCGTCGAATGAGCCCTTGAGAAGCGCTGCATGCGCTGCCTCGATGAGAGTGGCTAGAGAGTACAGGGTAAGCATGAACAGTTTTTTGAGAGCAACACGGAGGGACAGAGAACGAGATACGCACCCGTTACGGCGGCAGCAGGGGCGCTGGTCCCCGTCGGTGCGTCGGTCAAGGAACCGGTAGCCGTCGGTGTGGCGACAGAGGAAACGATACCCGTCTCTATCGCAAGCCGCCAAGTTGTCTGACCCTGCTTGTCAGCGCCGAGGTTTTCAGCTTTGATGACCCTATCGTCGTTGGCATCCAGACCGGGAATGAAAAGAGAAATTGCGGCAGCGTCTAGGATTCAGGTCAGTATATCATGGAATATGAATCCGATAGCCGCTACACAACTTACTCGATGAAGCGAACAGCGAAACAAGGAAGAGGGTGGAAGCGACAAGGTTGAAGTGCATTGTGGAAAGAAAAAGCAAGTCAAAGGATGAAAAGAGTCAAAAAATGCACCCCGTCAAGGAGATGAAGAGAAAAGCGTCAAGCAGGGAAAGAAGAAGGATGGAATGAAGACCCGTAGATCTCTTCTCGCGCTCCTTTATATGCTTGTACGCTGCGCATTCGCGGCGAGGCGAAAGGCTTCGTATGCCCGCGTCGGCCAGGTCCGCCCGGCTTCTAACCTCCTCTCGAGTGGCAGCGTAAGCCGGCAATGTCGAAGAGAGGATCGCAATCAGCCATTGATGGCCGCCTCTGGCAGGACACAGATAGGCGGTGGATCGCTGTGGATCGTCGCACCTACAGTGACGTTCGAATTGTATTTCGTCCTCGTGCCTGTTGCGACTTGCGAACAACACGGAGCATTAGTGAGTCACCTGTGCGATTGAGGTTATATTCTTCTTCTATGAGAAGCGTAAGCGGGACATGAAGGACTGATCGTTGATGGGGGACGTCCATGAGCGAGGCCTGCAGTCAAACTACAAATTTGATGCCAAGGAAATGTGTCACTACATACCGACGTTCATTCACAAAGATCCCGGAAGATCCCGCTGAGTCCGCATGAATATGCGGAGAGAGACGACTCATACCGTGTATACCGTACCTGCACACATGGGATTAGGAGGCATGCGTATGCACGGCGGACCTCAACGAAAGCTTCCAGGCTGTCAACCATGGCATAGATAGCCTGTTGAAGTTTCGCTGAGAGAAATGTCGGAATGCAAGAATGCCATCATGCGTAGGCAACCTACCGAAGTATCTCAAGTTCATTGTGTCCACAAGGCAAGTAGCTGTGATCAAATCCTGCACTCTAGGTAACATATTGCACAGCTCAACACGAGCGGTATTGAAATCGTCTGGATTGTAGGGCGAGGGATGGGAGGACGTACTGAGTCTCACGAAGATCGTCTCGGGTTCGTGGTGGTGCGCACCGTAGCGCTTCAGCGCTTCGGGGGCACAGTGGGGCGTGTGACGTAGGATCACGTGATTCGTTACTCACCGCGTTGTCGGCGGCGATAGAATAGAATCAGTAAGATGTTTTGAGCAAGTTCTGAGTCTCCAAAGATGCAGAGTATACAAACACATCCAGCATAAGGTGAACCAAAGCCGAACCAGAACATACAATCCCCAAGATACCCTTACACATACGTCGCCTTCAGTCGTCCAACAATGTAATCCTCAGTCGTCACGGGCGGGTATTTGGGACTCCCCCCAGGTACCACGCACGTTGGAAGGCAAGAAATCTCTGCGCCCTGGTTCGGGTTGCAGAAGAACGCGATCGACTGGCGCGCGGGAGTGATACCTTCGGTATCGCTGATGGCCTTCGCGGGAGGTGCAACAACGCGGTGGAGCGTCGAGCGGAGGACGTCGTTGCTCCAACGTGCGAGGAGATCGCCCGCATTGATGACGATAGTACCAGGCTATTCACAAACGTGAGGTAAGTTTACGGATGCGTGCGCATGGTAGGAATGTACATACAATGGGCGTTGCGGGCTGGAATTGCCCGGTGTGCGGATTCTGGACTTCGAGTCCGCCGACCTATGACGTTCTCGTTAGCAGCGGATACACATCGCAGCATATATTGAAGACATACTGAATCCTGGAATAGTAACGTTAAGGTGCCGTAGTCGGAGTGCGCGCCTGCCCGTGCCTGGCCGTCTCCGCTCAAGAGCTGGGTCTTGATAGGAGGGTACGACAGCAGCCGGAGGTTATGATACTGCTCGTGAATCTTGTCGTCAAAGAACGTCTCTTCCAACCGCAGCCCCAGCGCGATCGAGCGCATAACCTGCGTGTGGAGACCGTGGCACGTCTCGAAGAAGCCGAGCATCGTCTGCTTGAAGCCCGGGGCGTCCGCCTCCTGCGGCCAGTAGTTCCGGTACGTCGCGTCCCAGTCACGCCCGATCTCCATCGACTCCTTGTAGTCCGGGGCCTTCTCACGGAGCTGCTTGATCTCGTCTGCATCCGCGCTTTGTGTCACGCGCTCGCGTCCAACCTGTACGAAACCTCGGTTCGCGCGCGGATCGCGCCACGCGAGCTCGCTCTTCTTCTCAATGGGGAGTTCAAAGAATTCGGCACTCTTAACACGTGGGGAGGAAGGATAAGGGGAGGTGCGCCGGACACAGGACTGGGCGCGCTCACCTTTTGGAATGCACCCTTCACAGTTTCGTCTGGGATGCCGTGGTTGCTGAGGTAGATGAAGCCGACGTCCGTGAACCCGCGTACGACCTCCTGCGCAGTCTGCTCCTTCTCCGCCGCCGTGGTAGCATTACGATACTTGCTGAAGTCGATAATGGGGATACGGAATGTGTCCTAGACAGAAAGGTGAGATCTTTGAGTACAATTGTCGAAGTCCTGGTGCGCACCTCAGCATGCGTTGCGTACGCTCTGGCGCTGCGTCGCGCTGCTCGCCGCGTATGAGATACGGATGAGACAGTGGCACAGGATACCAAGCGTCGCATGACGGGAACCGCGGAGGACGAGGGAACCACGGACAACATTGCGGTTAGAGTTTCACTAGTCCGGGAGGTAACAGGACACAAAAGAGGGCGTAGAAGGTCGGTGAACAGAGCCAACGTTAGGTTGAGCGATGTAGAAGAGGACGCGATAGGCTGAGCCGCGACCATAGGCCTGTCGCGACTTTAGACCCGAACTTATCAGAGACCGCGCGGGGTATGGCCAGTGAGCGCGCGCCTCCTTTGAGTGCCTGCGAAGAATAATGTTTACGCGCATGCTTATCTATGCTTATCGCCTCGGACGTCCCGGGGACTACTTACCAAGATCGCCTGGCTCTTTTCGGCCGTCATGCACACTTGCTCATAAACCTCGTCGACGCCTGAAGGCCTGCAACTTTGAAGTCTTGTCTCCTTTCGCATGGTTTTGAATGTTCCCACTCGAGCAGGTGCAGGTTCCGGATAGTAGTTGGCAATTGCCACGATACGAACAAGGAAGCCTGCCATGTCAAACCTAATACACAGACTATATGCCGCGCGCCGTCCGAAGCAGCTATCGAGGGCTGTAGGAATCTTCCCGAAACCCACTCACTCTGCGCAACCACCCACGTACTAGGCTCGCTATGCGCACAACGCACTCACTCGAAAGTGTTAATGTCCCAATAGCTGGCCAGTCCCTTCCAAGTGACAGGTACCGCTCCGTTACGCGCACACTCTCCAGAACCGCTGAAAGAGAGGCTCCCTTACTTGAGAGTATTCCTATGCTCGACCATTCTCTCCCTGGTGACCCCAGCCTTCCGTGAGTTCTTTATAGCACTTGCACCCTTCGGATCCCGTAGTATCCGCTGAACACGATCTAGTAGATACAGCAAAAATCCCCCCATATCCGCCCCGCTCTCTTCACAGCCTCTCGGAAGGAGTTCCAGTATGTCATGGACCCGCATCCTGTGGATTTCCCTCGTCGTCCTCTTCGTGTTTCAAAATCTGGGCTGGCTCTCCACGCTTCGCTCAAGGATCCGTTGTGTGCCGGATGATCCCACACATCGCAAGGCTATCGAACATCTCCAGCAGGGTGTGTACTGGACGGAACCCGTTCCAGACGAGCATTGCGCTGGGTACAGCCTTCGATCCTACCGCGCTGAGCTCAAAGCGAACGTTCCTTTGGCCTCCAACTGGCTCGAAGTTTGCATGGGAATACCGGTAGTCATCCACGGGCAACAGATCGACGCACCGGCTCATTGTCAGCGAACGGTGAGCTTCATCGTTCCCTATATGCGTAATGTAAGCTTACAGCCAGCTACAAGAATGTCGGGGAAGTGATTGGGACTTGGAATATCGACTTCCATGAGCCGACTTGCGTGCCTTATTGGGGCCACATCGAGGACAAGGTACGTCCTGGTCCCACCAAGACATTGTAAATAATGGGGGACACTTACTATCTCAACTTCTAGGGCTGTGTGTCTCCCGGGCTGGCTGTGAGTTGCTCTTATACCATTGCAGGCTGGTATTCAACCATTCACACCGCCCTACAGCGTGCACAGGCGCGTCTGCAAGGCGTCAAGCAGGGCGATGACTGGGAGAAGATGTGCGCAACCACCCCAGCCAGCGTCTTTGGGACACAATTCGACCACCCGACTAGGTGTGAGAACCAGGCGAGTTCTGTCTTTTCCGTTCGTTCCGTACCTGCACTCAACGATCTCTGGCCTATCCCAGGGCTTCCTGCATGGCGTAGTGGCAAGCTGGGATTTCCCTCAAAGCGAATGTTGAGCCTGCGTTCTATACTATTCCATATAAGCGTTGTACAGCTAGCATGTACGGGGCAAGATCTCGCGAGGGACTGGTATGATGATGTCGATTGGACGGACGTACATGCGCTTCACTTCGGCGACGGCGATGGTCCCGATTGAAAATAGGAAAAGAATCCGGCCGGCTGTCATCGTGCCATCGGCTGGCCGAGCGCCCCGACTCTTCACAGGAAACCTTAACTCAAGTTCGTTGTGCTGCGGCAGTTCTCCCTCTGACCACGAACCACGACCCCGGTTAGTCGACTTGTCCTCTCGCCATAGTATTTCTTCCGCTGCAGCACCCCGGTGAGTAGCATTCTGTACTTCTGGGCCGGTAGCAGTCTGTTCACATTATTCTTATCGCTAATGCCGTACATTTAGGAATGAATCAGCCACCGCCGCCGTATTCATATGCGACGGGGAACCACAGTTCTTCGTATGTGTAGACTTCGGGGATTCCTTCAGGCTAATCCAACAGATTCGTTCTGTTCTCCTATAGCAATAACGACTTGGAGAGCACTCCCCTCATCAGCTCCGCACTCACACGGAACAAGCCCCGCCTCGCATGTCAGTGGCCGCGGCACACGCCGCCCCTCAACCTCGTGCGCGACCTCGTCTTCTTCCTCATCCTCCTCTTCTTCATCCTCCAAAACGCCGGCGCCCTCGCCACCCTCGCCGACGACGTCCCCGCGGCGCAGAAGGCGGCGATGCGTCGCGCGTGGGCGCACGAGCGCGAGACGTACGCACGGGAGGCAGCGCTTTGGAGAACCGAGCGCTCTGTGCACGCGGCTGAGCGCGTCGCGTGGGAGGGTGAGCGTCAGGAGCGAGTGCGCGACCGCGAGGCATGGCGGAAGTCGGTGGAAGAGGAACGCGCGGAGTGGCAGCGGCAAGTCGATGAGGAGCGCGCCGAGTTTGGACGAGAGCAAGAGGCGTGGGGTCGCCTGCGGGAGGAGGAAAGGCAGAGGCGGAAGGAGGTCGAGAAGCGCCGCATGGGCGTGCACTGGTCCGAACCGTGGCATGCGGGAAAGGATACGTGCAAGGGCTTTGAGAAGCGCGCATACAGCGCATATTTGCTCGACATCCCGCAAGACCTGGACTGGTATCAAGTGTGTTCGGACATGCCGATTAGGTTCCATGGACGGTGGGTCGAGCAGCCGGACCAGTGCGAACGAGGGGTAGGTCATTTTGTTCACCTCTTAAGCGACAGGAACTAATCGTTATTTCCCCAGGGGCATGGAGAAGTATGGGCGACTTGGTTTATCGATTTTGACGAACCCGAGTGCCACTTCTATTGGGACCGTTACCGAGACTTGGTAAGTGTCACGGTGGCAAGTTTCATTCGAGGGCTCATAAGTGACCATATCGAAGGGGTGTATCAACGGCATGAGAGTGAGCTATCTCCTTCACTATTCGGGAAACAGGTCACTCACTCTTGCACAGCGTTATGAGGCTCGCTTGATGAATCTGCACCACGGAGACGACTGGGATGCTATGTGCAAGACGACTCCCGCTACCATTAACGGTGTGCATTACGACCATCCTATGATTTGCGAAGATAAGGTACATACTGAAAACGTCGTGCTGTGTCGAGCGAGAACGTTAACTAATGGATGCGACAGGATGGCCGGACGGGTGTATGGGATATCCCCGACAACAGATGCGCCTGAATAGCCACCACGTTGAACGCGTACCCAGGGAGCTTGTAGGTTGAGCCTGCGTTAGCCGTCCGTGTGCAACTTGGAAGTGGCAGTATAAGAATGCGATGCGCAAACCTGAGCTATGTTTAGTCTGTAGAATAGGCGAATGAGTGTCTATTTCTTTCTTTACCACAGTACCCTTTGATATCCGTGTATAGCCTCGTATGAGTAGTTGGGTATGAGCGCCAGCGTTCCTATTCAAATTGTTTGCGCGGGCCGCATTGCCAAATGGCCATAGCGCTTGCAGGTGTAGCTTCGATACGAGAACTTGTGAGTTTCGTCTCTCTTCCCGCGATCGCGATGTCATACCGTAACGGAGAGCCTCGCGCCCGGGTGCATGTGTTGATATATATACGCTGAGGATCCGAACACCTTCAGCCCGAACGAGGCAGCGTTTCCAAACTTGCTTCGGCCATAGCGCTTGCAGTCCTCCTACCGATGCCGAAACCTGTGAGATTCTTTTCCCGCGATGTCAAGTAGGTTGCGAAAAAGCGCTCGACTGCCTGTGTATATATCCTTCGGCGATCTCGACGTCAGCGCGCACGATATCTTGTAGTAAGCTACTCCTCTCACCTTGTCTTCTGCTTATTGGAGATAGTCCTAATTGCATCCCCCACGGATCTCGCGCGAAGAGAGGGTCATTCAACACTTTCACCGCTGATGTCGCGATTCGCTATCCGGCGCCCCTTGAGACTGGCCTTTCTGGCGCTAAACCTCGGCGTCATCGTGATCTGCGCTCTACAAAACCTTGGACTCCTCGCGACCCTCGTGGACGATATCCCCAACTCGGTCAAGGCCGCACAGCGTCGCGAATGGCGCGAAGAGGCCGAGGTTCACGCGAGGCTCGCGCGCCAACAAGAACAGGAGCGCGGGGCGTGGGCGGCGGAGCGCGAGTCATGGCGCGAGGAACGCGAGGCGGAGGAGTGGCGACGCAAAGAAGTCGCGCGACACCGGCAGGGCACGTACTGGACGCTCCCGCGCGGTGACGAACGCTGTAGCGCGTATGGTACTCGCGCGTACAGGGCGGAGCTGAGGGGTATCCCGGAGGAGTTGAATTGGATGGAGGTTTGTGAGGATATGCCGGCGATGGTGAAGGGAAGGCGGTACGCGCGGCCGGAACAGTGTGAAAAGGATGTGAGTACAACTTTCGATGAGGGTCTGCGGTATACGGTGTACTAGCTGATGGCCGGGATGATAGAAACACGGGGAGGTTTGGGGGACGTGGTTCGTAGATTTTGACGAGCCTGCATGTACCTTGCACTGGGGAGTAATCAAAGACAAGGTGAGTGGGTTCGAATTATCCTCGTCTTCTTTACTTAATCAAGACTTGTGTAAGTAGCAATGGTGTGTTCCCGGAAGGCCTGTGAGGACTGGGGTCGGTGCGGTTCAGCTTCTGCGATCCTTGACATCTCCTTTGACCTTACAATCATACGCCCGACTTGATATCATCAACAGAGTTCGGAAGCTCGTTTGTTAGGTCTCAGGCCAGGCGACGACTGGCAGACGATGTGCGGCACTACACCCGCGCGAGTAGCCAGCAGAGACTACAAGCACCCAACGATAATAAGAGATATACTTACGCAGATGGCTCGAATTCGTTTGTCCCTGTTTGGCCTCAGCGCTTCCTGCCAACGCCCACCGACCTTCCTGATGACGACATGTCTCACTCGCTCGATATTGTCGTTCTCAGACGGCGCCTGCCTGCATCTTCCCGCCGCCATTGCCCAAGGCCCTCTTCCGAGCTCTCAACCTCACGGTACCAATCCGTCCAGTCCTGGCCGTTGTCAGCGTCTGCCACTCGACCTGTTCAGTTCCCCTCCGCCGTCTGTGACTTCATAGGCTTTCCTCAGTGAACCCATCCTATCAATGTCGATTGAATGGGTGTCCCTGTAGTGAGTCACACCGCGTACTTATACTCTCCCTCCCCATTTCTCCCATCTCCCGCCCCGCCCGTCCGCCCCTGTCCGCTCGCGTCAACCTCAGCCCCACCGCCATCGCCATTCGCCTGCATTATACCGCTCATCTCACCTAGCAATTGTCTCTACCTACCCGCTGTCTCGCCCTCCACCCTTTCAATGCCCGTTTCTCCCACCCTATCCCGTTCTCCGTCCTCCGTTTGGCTCAATGCCAACTCCAGCCTCCCGGTACTGTGCCCTGTCCCGCCGCCGTTAACTTGGACCACGCCTCTCCTTCTCTTATGACGACATGTATCACTGGCTCATTGTCTTCCCACCTGGGCACACTGTGATTCCACCTTGCTGATGCACTATGGTGTATCATGCTATCCACTCATACTCTCCCCTACCTCTGTCTCATTCCCGGACTCTCTTTCCCATATAGCCTCCTGCTCCATTTAGATGCGCGCGCGCGCAGCGCGGTTGTCCTGCGTAGTTTAGAACGCCTTCCGTATGTACAGCACTATACAAGCAATATAATAATTCACACCTCCCTCCGAGCAAGTAGTGCTTCTAGCAACCAGTCCTCAGCGCGTCAGATCCTGATCGATACCTTTGCTTTGCTTTCAGACCATAGTTCTATTGACTACGTACTCATACGTGGGGCAGCCTACGTACGAGCTTACATGGTACAGACGGCTTGAAAAGTCCAGAGCGGAGAGAGGGGATTATGTGCGTATATAAAACGGGAGCGAAAGATGAGACGTAAATTGGACTGAGGTAGAATAGTGCAGTCTCATGCCAAGCACATTTGGCACAAAACCGATCGAAAGAGCAAGCATACTGCCGAATCAGACTGAGCGGGAATGACATGCAAAATTCAGCCGTAGGCAGCTTGAGCCCACGAGCGATTATATGTTATTTCTCCAGCCAGTCACACGCACAGGCCACACATTCATCCGACTCAGACTCCTGGCCACAACTGGCCGGAGCGAAGCGATGGCGCCTCTTGTATGCGAGGACAGAGTAGGTCTCGTTGGTCTTGAGCGGTTTCACGGGGAGGCTGACGGCGCGCCACAGGGGCCTTTGGAAGGGGTTTATGGTATTTGGGAGTACCCGTGGTGGCTGTGTTCCTGATCCAGGTCTGGACTGGGCGGGCCTGCCGTCAGTGGAAGTAATGTGGCACAAGCTCATACCAGATTGATTGGTGCTGACGTTCTGCAAATACACTTTATACCCAACCATTCTGCCCCTGAGTGTTTGCCTCGAGTCGGAGCACAAGATCTGTGGAGGAATGTATTGTGGGGATGGATGAATGGTTGCTTCCGAAAGCCGAATAGAAGGCCGCGACTGGCAGGCGCCGGAGATGCGCCTTGCGGCGTGTGCCTTCGAAGCTTGAGCTTGCTGGAGGCCTCCCGTATATATAGGGGGCGGCTCTCCTGTCATCGAGCCCTTTTCCCGCCTCCCAGCCCTGGTCTCCTCCGTCGCTCCCGGTCGCAAAGTTCTGTTTTCTTCTCCGGTTAGTGTGGTCATCAGAACCGGTCGAAATCGCGCACGCCTCGTGGACAACCAGCCGCGGAGTCCGACACCATGTCTCATCCGCCTACCTATGGATCCCTGCATGTCTCGTAAGTCCACAAGAACAGAACTCATCGCATCGAGAGGCTGACTCACCATCGCACATACAGAAGTCGCGAAGCGACTGGGTTAACCACTCGTCGTTCACGTCCGACCTTCCGTAGGCAAACCGTCTTCGAATGCCTCGCTCTCCTCCTGCTCGTCATTTGCCTCGCGCAAAACCTGGGACGTATGCCTATGCTCGAGGACATTCGATCTACACCACAGAGGGTCAGCATCAGGCATCAGTGGGAGGCGGAGCAACAGGCCCACCAATTCGAGCTCTTGCGGTGGGAACAGGAGCGCGCCGACCGTCGCGCCGAACTAGGCCAGTGGGATCGCGATCGCGAAGCCTTCAGGCAGGAGCGCGCGAACGAGGAGCGGAGGCGCGACGTGCTCCGGGAAACGTTCCGGATGGAGCGGGAGCAGGAGGAGCGGGAGCGACGGGACGCTCGCGATGCGTTTAACAAGGAGTGGGAGGCGGAGGAGCGCAGGCGGCAGGAGCAGAGAGATGATTTCCGGAGGGAAGCGGAGGGCTGGGCGCGTGCGCGAGAGGGCGCGGAACGGCATTGACAGAGTGAGCATCTCGTGCATCTCGCACGACGCTGAGGGCTGATGTGTTTGCAGGATGCAAGGACGGGAGTGTAGGATACACCAGACGGCCGGGGCCACCATCGTTGACTTTCATGGGTTCTGACCAAGATTGCTGTGTACGATCGGGACTTTTGCTGTAGAGTTTTGGGAGACTTCTTGCGGCTTCTCATGAGGTGAATCGGGGATCTCGAGCAGGATATCGTTCGTTTGCTTTGATACCTTAGGTTCTAGTCCAAAGTTATCCATTCATCCATCCGATCAGCGTGTACACGCACCATCACATATAAATACACTTTGTAGCAGTAGAAATACAGTGCATTCCAACAAGAAACCGAGAAAGAGTGCGTCTAGCTGCGCGCGTAGCCCATCGCGCTCGGAGACCTCAGCCTCCTGAACAAAGCCATCAGAGTCTTTCCTCCTTCCGGGCCCCACCTATTTGGCTGTCAGTAAACGGTAACAGGCGAGGCGGTGGAACACTCACTCTCCGTTCGCGACTTCCTGGCAGCACTGCTCAAACTCCTCGGATACGGATACCTCGTCCCACTTGTCCACGACGTAGTCCTAGGCGACTCTGCATGTCAGCCACTAACACAGACGACGCAAGACCAAGCAGAAACGCACCTCAACGAGCGAGTGCAGCTCGTCCCACGGCGCACTCGCGAGCAGCACTGCGAAGCTGCTCCTCGGCGTGATCGTCGCGACGATATGTTCCAGCGCGAGCGCACCCAAGCCCGGTAACCCGTACCGGTGCGCGACCTGGTACACGCTCAGCGCCGACGCTGCCGCCGGCGCGCGTGTCGGGTGCGCGTGCGGGTCTGCCGTCGCCGTGCCCATACCCGCTCCGCCTCCCCCACGCGAGCGCGCCTTGCCTGAGCTTGAGGGGTGCGCAGAGTGCGGGTAGTGCGAGCCCGAGGGGGAGAGCGGGACAGGCACAGCCTTCGACCCGCCGCTGCCGCGCGGCACAGACGGCGAAGGCGGGAGTGTCAACCCCGTAGGGGCGCCCGACGTGCGCCGCGGGGTCGGCGGGGCGCGCGGCGAGGACGCAGGCTGGGTCTTCGCGGCACCCGAGGGCCCCCGCGCCTTGCTCGACTTGGCCGTGTCGCGCGGGACGTCGCCCGTCGAGCGGCCACTCGCGCCGCTCGTGACGCTGCGCGCGTCGCTCATCCCGCCCCCGCCCGAGTGCGTGTCCGAGTGCGCCCCAGCGCCAGCGGAGCCGCCGAAGCCGCCCTTGTGGAAGAGCTTCCAGCCCCACTCGTCCGCGACCCCAGGAGCGCAGAAGGCGCGCGCGGACCAGCCGGCGCCGATGCCGTCGACGGCCTGGCGTGGGTCGTCGTCGGTACGGAAGAGAAGCCAATTGGCGTAGACCCACTTGAGAAGCCAATAGACGGTGACGAAGTCGGCCTCCTCGACGACGACGGTGTACAGTTTGCGTTCACCCGGGAGGAGCGCCCCGCCGGCTAGGTTCTCGTTGAAGGAGGAGCGGAGCATGGTCGCAAAGTATTCGGAGCGCCGGACGAGGATGTCGGAGTGGGCGTAGAGGATCCGCTTTCGCGCGAAGATCTGAGTGGGGGGCTGCGAGAGGGAAGATGAAGCGGAGTGAGGACTTCCGGGTATTGTAGGAGACGCATCGTTTTCCAGTTGCTGCTGGGTTGTCCGCTCCAGGCAAACGAATTGTACATCTCCAGTATCTGTCGACAATAACGTTGAGTATCATTTAAACACCGTGATGTATGCGTACGTACTCGGGTTGTCAAGGGAGGCTTCAATGCCTTCGAGGAGATCCTTGGGGACGTAATGGGCCGACGGCTGTTGAGGATAGAACGGTCCCACCGGCGAGTGCATCTGCACACAAATTACGAAGGAGTCCGTCTCCCTTATCCTTGGATTCTCAAGCAATGCAGACAAGGGAGGGAGCGGGCATTCTGTTCAGTGCATCAGTGACAGTGATAACAGGCATACAGATGAATCTCCCATAATCCATACCCCTCGGGAATAGCTGTTATGGGTATTATGGGACATGGGAGCGGCTGTATGCCCACTTCTGCAGATCGAGAAGTCCCAAACCCTATGGGCTACAAAGAGTATGGGCTATGGGAGCTATGGGCTATGGGAGATTCATCTGTAGATCGCCATACTCACCCCAGACTTCGCTGCCTTGCCGGAATGACCACGAGTGCTGCCAGAATTCCCAGGCCCATTCAGCCCGCGCACCACGCTCGCCGATACGGTCGTCCTGGCACTTGATCGCCGCGAACATCGACGCGGACATCTCGTAGTCGGTGTGTGCAAAGTCGAGGGTAAGCGAGGTGATGTATAGGGACAGCGTCGGTGTCCGTGAGCTCATGGTTTGCGCGTGCCCACTCTCCGAGTCGGCCAACGTCGTCTTCGCTGGGGCGGGTGGCTCATAAGACAAAGACTTGAATGTGAAGCACGTCTCTCACATATTTCCAGCTTGAACTTTCCGTCCGCGATTTCCGGCGATTCTCTGAGCACCTCAAAGTCGTCGTCTTCAATCTCTATCGGACCTGCCTCTCCTTCCACTACGTTCGCGGCAGGGTTCTCGACATGTTCTCTCAACCTGCTCACATCCCTTACTACCCACTCGAAAGCCTAAAGCGACGTTCAGTGTTAGAACGGACAGCATATATGCGATGACTTACGTTGAAGTTCCAGTGCCTCATTGTAACATCATCCGGTGCGAAAGTGCTCTGGCTCTGCACCCTGGCCATCTGGGTAGATCCCGTGCTGGGGCCCGCTGACAGCAAGACCGAGCTCGGGATGGGCGTTGTCGTGGAAGATGCCCGAGTCGATTCCCAGGTATGCGTGCTTGGCACGGGGCTGCCAGTAGAGTGGAATGAAGCCGAGGACGAAGAAGAACGATGCGAGTACGTCGACCACGGCCAATGCGGGCGCGAGAGCGGGGAAGGGCGTCCAGGAGAGTTGGAGATGGCCTGTGGGCCGGGGCGAGGAGACATGGGGTTTGTCGGTGTGTCTGATCTGGTTGAAAGGGCCTGGATAAGACGTTCTTTGTGATGGAAGGTGGGCCTGGAAGAAGGGGGCCACTCAATCGCGGAAACGGCGCGGTCCAGCCGACGCGTCCGAGTCCCCCGTGTCATGGCAGCAGGCGCGCCTCAGACGCGTCGCACACGTGATGTCGTCCCTCACTTCTCGACCCCCGACCGCATCCATATGCTCTTTCTCAGGATCTTCTACGTCAAGGCAGCAGTCTAATACCGAACCCGCATATTACAAGTATGGCTTGACTGCCATAGAAGGCATTCAGATAGCTCGTAGGACGCGTAACGCCTCTGATCTTGGTCCAACGTGAGCGCATCTATACTACCAGCCCTGCCTCTCCCTACCGTGTCATGATTTATGCTCACTACGCGTTCATAGCTCGCTTACATTCTTTGCGATTCAGCCGAGTAATCATTTATACTCTCGCGGAGCCAATGCTACGGCCGTAGCTTGCCACATACGCCTCCCCGGGCCCTGCGTCTTCCGCCGCCACCATAGCGACTAGAACGCTCGCGTGTGGCGGTGGCTAGAGCAGCTGTATGAGCTCTCGGAACTCAGCCACGAAGGATGTTCTGTGTGTATTATCCATCTTGTTGGTCACATATATAACGAGCTTACACACGCTTACTCGGATCTTAAGCTTGACTTAGGGTGCAACCTCCCCACTGACCAACACCCTCTATGTGGTCTCCTCCCCAACGGATCCGTAGATCTGTAGCCTTCGGACCATTTGTAATAGAGAAGACCTTCCATGCATTATACGAACAGTGGTTTGAAGGTAAGTCCCAATTTATAACCACATCATTGTTTCATCATTTCTGTCTTTCGTACAAAGTCCAATTCACCAATACTGAGTCCTTCAGATCCGACATCTACCCTAGAGCCTAGGCCCTACACAGTGCATGTCAAGCTTGACTCACTTCGGCTTGCTACCTGCCAACTCATCATACTCCGACTGAGGCCACCTCTGCATGTTGTGTCTAAGGTATTGGCTTGTGTTGTCAGTGAGGTGTCATGTGTCATGTTGTCATGGAATGTAATCTTGAGACAGACAAGCACTATGATGATAGTTGGATAGATTCCCTATTGGTATGGGTTTGTCAGAGAGGCATGCTCCCCAGATTAATCAATTGATGAGAGGCTCACTGTGAGATGAGTCAACATGTCTGCAACAATGACAGTGCCATTACTGTCCACAAGGGCCAGCCAGATCACAAACATCTGTGTGTTTTGTAGAGTTGATGAATACTTTGTGTCTAAAACCCAATATCTAGTAAGTGCTCACCAAGACTATACAATAGAATCCACCGGATTCTATAATGATAAGAAGGGTAGTGTGGCTTCTGCTTCCAATGGAGACCTTGGAAATTCCCTTCATGGCACGTGCATGAGTCCTTACTGAATGTTAACTGAGTGTGCAAGGAAAACAGTATATTGTCTACTTACCATGCTTTCCAAGACACTAGTATGACAGAGTATAGGTTTGATATGAATGTCAAACCACCAAAGAATACAAACCAGAGGCCTGCATTCCCAATGAAGTTGCCAGTTTTTGCTATTGATAACCTCACAGCCATGCCAATACCAGCCACTAATAACAGTTGGTTCAACATTGGAGTCTTTGGACATGTATTTTGAATAAATCTGCCAGATTGTACTTACCAAGACTTCCTGTGATGCACAATACAGGGAAGATTAGAACTCGCTTGAACTTCCCATATAACACCCATGTTCTCCAGCAGACTATGGAGTCCCCTACAAGGCACTGCATCAGGCAGAGTGAGCATAAATATACTCCTGTGGACCATTTAGGGGTAAAATTGACACATACATTCACTGTTTCTAGAGCAATCTGAGACCAGACCAAGGGATTGCCTGCATGGTTCAGGATGCCCTTCTCTCCTTCTATAGCATGTTGCTCAAAGAGGGCAATCAGATCAATCCGCAGGGTCAGAGCAATGTGCAGGGTTGACATAGAGTACATCAGCACTGTCAGAATGATCATGACAACATTTGTGATCCTGAGCCTGTCCTTGCGAGGCTTGCGACTAGAAGACTCCTCAGTATACAGTCCTCTATGCTCATGGCATATAAACACAACTTACAGCAACAGGTATAATGCCCCTCCTGTGAGGATGGTGTACATTCCTTGATAATTTCCAGGTCAGCCCGCGGATATACTCATGTCAAAATACGTAGGTATGTGTACCATGAAGGATAGCTTCACAGAAGAGTGCCAAGAAATATGCTTCAGGAGCGAAAATTTGCTGCATTGCTGAGACTCTGTAGCACTGCAGCAATGGGGTGGACAGCAGAAGGGAACCTAACACCTCAATTCAGCCCATAGGTTCTACTCATGAACCTTAGAAGTTAGAGGAAAAAACAAACCAGCAGTCCAGGCCGCGGCGCACTCCAGGTGACGCCCCAACACACGTCGGCGAGCTTGGATCGAGCGGAAATAGGTGGGCCCAGCCTGGGGCTTGTGAGAAGCTGGTTGCGCCACGGGGTGCCTTCACCCTTATATGAACCTGAGCCATGCAAACGCGAAAATGAGACGCTGTGGCAGCGGTGACATAAGAGACCCTAATCTTGCAGATGATAGTTCTTATCAAACAGTGTCCACCTACTTGACAGATCTTCGCGACCAACTTGCTAGCGGCTTCGACAGCATCAGGGGATCCGATGAAGGTCTTTCGTTGTACGCCAATGGTGGTAACGCAGTGGATCAAACTTTGCTATTCGGCAAGTCAGAATGTCAACCGGCCGGTCTTCTAACATAGGCTGAGAGCTCAAGAGGAAGTCTGGGATACAATCGTGTCAGGACGCACGCACGTGTGCAGCCATTCTCGCACTCTTTAGCAATGACGACATACCAACTATACGGCCGCTGTGTCCGTCCGTGGCCGTCCACTGCCACTTCAACCTCCGGCCTCGAAGACAACAGCATCGGAAGCTGAAGCACCACCTTTTCCTCGTGGAGCGTTGGAAAGCATGCCGAACCGCGCCGAGTTGCCTGATCATTAGAAGAGATCTAAAGTCCAGTGAACGATGGCGGTGGTGGCGGCGGCGGCAGCGGCGTAACGATTGTGAGCCGACAGGACGGTCGGCGTTCGCGGAGGGGCGGGAAGCAGAGATCTCATGACGGCCGTCGCACGGGGAAAGGGGGAAGGAATGAAGTTTATTCTGGTAAAGAATCAGGTAAAGCTTCGAGAGTAGAAGTATCTGACTAGCACAGATCGCGACCAACATTCCCGCGGAGGAGACCTCCCATGCTGACCGACTCGGACGTTCAACCGCGTTGAAGATGTGGCGGAGGCCGGAGACATTTTGGTTTCTGAACGCTTCGGCGGACATTCGTGGATTCAGCAAAGACTGACTGGGAGGTAGTTGTAAGCTCAGAGACGGCGTCGTCTGCTAGGTCAAGGTGAGAAGTTTAAGAAGGCCCAGGTGGCTGCCTAGGTTCCAGCCGTTGAAGCCGTTGAAAAAGGTCGCCCTTGACTCTTCCGTTCTCGAAATACCTCTTTGACTTGGCATGTGTTCGGTTATCTTTTGACAGCGTTGTCGTATTTCGGCAAGGAAGGAAAGAACCAGCCGTGAGATACAAAATGATGTTCTATGGCAAGAGGAGTTTGCTCAGTGCTGGAACGACTCGTTCGCTCTCGTTCGCACGCCGGAATTGAAACTCCGATCGGAGACGCTCAACACGTGGGAGAACTGATGTACTGACGACATGCGTCTAAGTCTCTGAATCTGGCCCTTCCTCAATCTCTCACAGTTTTCATAGGTATGTAGCAGTCCAATTATGCGGGAAAGGCTCATCTGTGTTCAAAAATACGTCTGACAGGATGGCGGGTGCCCCCCGGGCCAGCGGCTGCCGGGACACTTCATCCGCCGCTGTAGTACTCGACTCTGGCACATGCAACGCATCCGCGAAAATGCAGGCGAATGTGCCGTAGTTACGGACTAGTACAAAAGTATGGATACATACTGTAATAGCACACTAGGGAACCTAAACCGCCTTACGTTCTCGCGCCTCGAATGACGAACTTCCTGGCGCTACTAATAGCCAAGCTTTTGCTCGCATCGTCCAATCATGAATACTCCGCGCACTGGAACTCACGTTGGCTATGAACCTGTCCACTGGGCGCATCTTCCCAAAGAATAGCTGGAGGTGTGTCCCTCATCCGGCCCCTTACAAACATGTCTGCCGCTTCAGGACTACAGCCCAAGCCCCTTTTCGCGACCAGTTCTAACAGTCACAGCCAGACTTCTGTGAACTTTCGGTGTCTACGCGGACAAGATAGTCCAAATATCTGTCAAGCCATGGGTCCTGTTTAGCTTAATGGTAGGTGACGGAAAGTTTCGTTCAGGGTGCACTCACGGTTCGTCCACACGCTCCCGCAACAGCGCGTTCCTCGCAGCCTCCTCGAACGCTTGTTCGACGTTGACGGCCTCCTTAGCCGAGGTTTCGTAGTAGGGAATACCACCTTTGCTCTCGCACCACGCCATCGCGCGCTCCTGCGTCACCTACAAAAAAGCCACTCACCATTGAGCACCAACAATTTGAAGTGGCTCACGAGTGCGCGCCACAACGTACCTCACGCCGACCCTCCGGCACGTCGACCTTATTCCCGAGCAGCACGAACGGGAACGCGTCCGAGCCCGGGCTCGCGTGCAGGAGGAGCTCGTCCCGCCAGCCGTCGAGCGCGTCGAACGAGCGCGCGCTGGACACGTCGAACACGAGCACGCAGCAGTCCGCGCCGCGGTAGAAGGCGACGCCGAGCGACTGGAAGCGTTCTTGCCCCGCTGTGTCCCAGAGCTATTGCGGGCGAAGAGGCATTTGGGGTTAGTTGGGCGTCCTGGAGAAGTATGTTTCTGGGATTGGGACTTGCCTGGATGGTCACTGGCATGTCGTCGACCACGACTTCTTTTGTGAGACTATAAAGGGTTTAGCGTCACGTTGATGTGAGGTTTGAGGGTATTAGCTGCTCACAAGTCGGCGCCGATAGTGGCTCTATAATGGCTGTTGAAACGCTTGGTCACGAACTGGTTCATGAGCGAGGTCTTCCCAACACTGCAATCTCGCGAGTTTCAGCAATTATGATCCAGCAAGACGCCGTGACGAACGTACCCGCTATCGCCCAGAATAATAACCTGATCGACGCGTCAGCATTCTGTAAACATGGAGACGAGTAAACGAACCTTGAGCAATGCGCGGGACATCCTACTAGGTAGATCGTGGTTTAGTAACAAACTCCAGGACAACAGCGTCACGCCGACAGAGCAAAGGCCTTTAGGCAGGCACCAGCGCTGTATGTGGCATCAATAACCTGTGCATGTCAAACGCGACCCTACAAACGCCGTCAAGAGCTCCGGCGTTGAATGTTTAGCTTTGTGTGCCTTACAAAGGCGGTTCTGAGAGAGAAAAAACAGAACTTAAAATCCTGGCAATGGCAAAAACAGTCATATTTTAGACGACAAAGGAAACACTCGCGCGCGTACAAATACACCACCCCACCCCAACCTAATACGTCTCCCAAAACACGTCCGGCAGCACGTCCCGCATGATCTTCCAGTGGTGAATCGCCTCCTTCTGCTGCCACTCCCCGAGCGGGTTCGCCGCGTCCTTCAGGATCAACCGCTCGCGTTTCTCCGGAGTGAGGTCCGCGCCCACGGCGGAGATGTCGCTCTCGCGCTCTGGGAGATTGGAGAAGACGTGCTTGCGGAGGTGTGAGCCGCGGTAGTCTGCGTGTTTCGCTTTGCGGAACTCGAGCGGTGTGGAGGAGGGCGTGCAGAAGAACACCTAAGAGGAAGACATCCCGGTCAGTTGAGTAATCGACGCAGGATGGGGAGAGAGGCGGCCCTTACCCAGTTCAGGAACTCGGTCGTGACGTTCGCCGGGATCTCCATCGCGTCGTAGAACGCCCGGCAATGTGGGAAGGTGTCTTGTAGAGTGAGGATCAGCGCCTTCGCGGAGTCCGTCTCCAGAACCCCAGCAAAGTTCTAGGGAGGGGAAAAGGTGGGAGAAGCGTCAGCGATAAGCCCGCTTCGCTCGCTCGCAGACAGAGGGCGCGGCAGCGAGAACTCACGACGGCGATCACCCCATCGGGCGCGACGATGGTCTTCAGCTCCTGCCAGAACTCCTGCGTGTACAGATGCGCCGGGATTCCGCCGCCAGAGAAGCAGTCGTGGACGACGATATCGTAGAGCGTCGCCTCCGCCCCCGCTTCAGGTGCGGCGGCGATGGCGCTGCGATTGTGCACCCAGCCGCGCGCGTCCTCGAGGAAGACGTGGCCGGGCCCGGACGGGAGCCCGAAGAACTGGCGCGCGGCGTCGTATACGGCAGGGTCGATCTCCACTATCGTGGTGGCGATGCCCTGCCGCATGAAGGAGCTCGCCGCGACCCCAATACCTAGACCACTGCAAACCATCAGTACAGAAGCGCAGGCACGGGAGGAACGGGGGAGACGTACATCGCGAGCGCGTTCTTCGGCTGCGCGTTGCCCTGCTTCTTCGCCAACAGCGCGGCTTCTTGGAGGACGAACGCGGTGTATATGGAATCGCCCAGCTTGTTGCCCGACTCGTCTTCGGGAAGTGAACCCTCAAACGCGTTGGCTTTGGGACCGACCCAGACCCCGCCCAGGAGAGAATGCCCGGCGCGCAGGTAGCGCAGGTGATTGACGCCATTCAAAGCGTCAAACTCGGGCGCATTCGTCTCCCCTACGACGACGACGCTGGAGTACGTGGACTCTGCGGAGGAAAGGATCGTCAAGGGGAAGGACGGGTGGTTGTAGGGCTCGAGTAATGGGTGAGGCAGAGTGGGTGCACCGAGAACCGCGGACGTCAAGAACGGCAAGATGGGAATGATAGCTATGCGACTCTTGTCTAACCATGACGACTCGGATTTGGGCTTGGGAGGTGGGGGAGGTGCGGCAGCAGCGGCGGCGGGTTTCTCTGCTTCTCCTTTCTTCTTCTTGCCCTTGCTGTTTGGAGTGGGGGGCGTACTGGGTACGGCTGCAGGAGCAGCTGCGGGAGGAGGGGGGTGGACATCTGGCAAGAAGGGCGCGATAGCCCAAAGTGACATGCACGCGGTGCCGATTTGGAGGAACTGCTCCTATGAGTAAGTGCGAATAGTCATACACCAAAGCGCTCACGATTTGCGTTGTGTTATATTCAGCTAGTAACGGGACCGCGGGCCACAGACCTTGGAGAGCGTTCACGGCAGTTGCGCATACAGGCAGGGTGATGGATGATTGGGGTGCCGCCGCGTCGCCTTTTAAGTAGGGTGCTTCCTACCGCAAGTGAATAACCCTCTATGGGACCCATGACAAAATATTCTTACCTGTAGCCCCTTCACGATCGCGACTCCAAGAGATAACACTGGCAGCAGCACAATCAAATGGGTCGCGACTGGACCCCATACGGGATCATGCAGCCTGGCGGTGTAGGCCGGGACGTAGTACGTCGCGTTAGGCAGCGCATACAGGAGGAGAGCCAGACCGAGGGTAGCCCGAGAAGTTGGAACGGTGGGGGCGAAGCTGCCTAGGATGGAGGCAGACCACACGACCTTTGTGAGGTGCAAGTTGGTGGGTGCGGAGCCGTACTGGGGTTCGAGGGCGCGGCGGTAGGCCCAGGTGACGAGGGAGAGCCCCAGCAAGACGCCGATGGCGGAGAGCCTCGTGAGCGCGATGTGTAACGGGTTCGCCTTCGGCTTCTGCGGTGGACTGGCGGACATGGTGGTAGGAAAATAGGCGCAAGCTACTGTATGCGCAGCATGCGGTAGACGGCGAGGGCGAAGTGAAGAGCGAAAGGGACGGATGTGTCCTGGAGGAGAGAGCGATGCGCGATGGAGGCGTCGGTCTGGGGCAGGCACGCCAGCGAGCTCACTAGCGCCCACTCTCTCGGGCCGCGACGATCCGCCGGGAATGCCCCGCAACACCCAAGCGAGCGCCGGGGTGCGAGCGGGGATCTGAGATCGACTCTCCAGAAGCTGGCAGAAGGCACGGGCACGTGATAGCAGACCGGTGACGTCTTGTCCTGGAGATGTGCTCGACGCGTCTCTCAAAACGGCCAGATCATGCGCCGCGCACATCCCCGTCCCGCCAGAGCTCTCGAGGTCCGCCTTCCCCTCCCTCGCCCCGCAGCCCCGTCTCTGCAGATACCCCCATCTTCGTCCCCCGATCCCCCCAACTTGCGCCATGCCCACCGCGCCCTTGGATAGCAAGACCGTCCTCGAGGTCGATCCCTGGATCGGGGATCACACTTCCCATATCACCTACCGCCACGACCTCTTCAGAAGGTGGAAGGATACCATAGAGTCCGTCGAGGGCGGTTACGATCAGTTCACCAAAGGCTACCTCAAGTTTGGCTTTAACGCTGCTCCCGATGGCTCCGTCACCTACCGCGAGTGGGCCCCCAACGCGAAGGAGGCCGTCTTGATCGGTGACTTCAGTGAGTGACATCGCGCGCGCAAAGACTCGCCTTCATATTCCCCTCTTAGACAGCTGGAATAGAATCTCTCATCCTATGACCAAGAATGAGTACGGTGTCTGGGAGATCACCGTTCCTCCAAAGAACGGCGAATGCGCGATCCCTCACGACTCCAAGATTAAGGTGTGCTCTTACGTCAATGACGGTATGCCAGATTCGATGACGATCCTTCTAGGTCTCCATGATACTTACTAGCGGCGAACGCATCGAGCGCATTCCCGCTTGGATAAAGCGCGTTACCCAAGACCTTTCGGTGTCTCCCGTCTATGAAGCCAGATTTTGGAACCCTCCAGCGGATCAAGTGTACCAGTTCAAACATCCCCGCCCTCCTCCGCCGAAAAGCGCTCGTATCTACGAAGCTCATGTCGGCATCTCCACCTCCGAACACCGTGTCGGAACGTATAAGGAGTTCACGAGAGACATTCTACCCCGCATCAAGGACCTGGGTTACAACATTATCCAGCTCATGGCCATTATGGAACATGCATACTATGCCTGTGAGCTTCTCTTGTATATGCAATTGAAGGTGTGCTCATTTCAACACAAATAAGCGTTTGGATATCAGGTCACCAGCTTCTTCGCCGCGAGCTCCCGGTATGGTACCCCAGAAGAGCTAAAGGAGCTCATAGACACCGCGCATGGCATGGGCATCACTGTCCTCCTCGACATTGTCCATTCTCACGCTTGCAAAAACGTTCTCGATGGCCTCAACCACTTCGACGGTACTGACCATCTCTACTTCCACGAAGGCGCTCGTGGGCGTCACGAACTCTGGGACAGTCGCCTCTTCAACTATGGCCACCATGAGGTCCTCCGATTCCTGATGAGCAACCTCCGTTTCTGGATGGAGAGATACCAGTTCGACGGCTTCCGGTTCGATGGTGTCACTAGTATGATGTACCACCACCACGGCATCGGCGCCGGCTTCTCTGGGGGATACCACGAGTACTTCGGAGACTCCGCAGACCTGGAAGCCATCGTCTACCTCATGCTGGTACGCTTGCTGGTTGCTTTTAGACGCGGCCGTACTAACTAGCGGCAGGCGAACGATGCGATGCATACCCTCTACCCGAACGCAATCACCATTGCCGAGGACGTCTCTGGTATGCCGCTCCTATGCGCACCGGTTCCGAAAGGAGGAGTCGGGTTCGACTACCGTCTCTCCATGGCCATCCCCGACATGTGGATCAAGCTCCTCAAGCACAAGCAGGACGACGAGTGGGACATGGGCAACATCGTCCACACTCTGACCAACCGCCGGTACGGGGAGAAGAGCATCGCGTACGCGGAGAGCCACGACCAGGCGCTCGTGGGCGACAAGACGCTCGCGTTCTGGTTGATGGACAAAGAGATGTACACGAACATGTCGGACTTGACGGAGTACACACCTGTCATCGCGCGTGGAATTGCGTTGCACAAGATGATTCGGTTCGTCTGATGCCTTTTGCTGTAGAACCATCTCTGATGCCGCTGTAGACTTTTGGTGCACTCCTTGGGCGGCGAAGGTTACTTGAACTTCGAAGGAAACGAGTTTGGTCATCCCGAGGTGACGACCTTGGCTTGTCTAGACGGACGGTATGCTAACGCCTAAACATTCCTAGTGGCTCGACTTCCCCCGCCAAGGCAACAACAACTCATTCCAATACGCCCGCCGCCAATGGAACGTCGTCGACGACCCCCTCCTGCGGTACAAGTACCTCAACGAGTTCGACAAGGCCATGAACCGCACCGAGGAGCAATACGGCTGGCTGCACGCCGAGCCCGCATACGTCTCGCTCAAGCACGAGGGCGACAAGATGGTCGTCTACGAGCGCGCGGGCCTCCTCTTCGTCTTCAACTTCCACCCGACGCAGTCCTTCACGGACTACCGCGTCGGCGTGGAGACGCCGGGAGAGTACACGGTCGTGCTGGCGAGCGACGAGAAGCGCTTCGGGGGGTTCGAGAACGTCGGACCCGGGGGGTCGTACCCGACGACGGCCCTGGAGTGGAACGGGCGGAAGAACTTCACGCAGGTGAGTGTACCAGCGCCGCTGGGGGGAGAGGCGGAGACGGAGAGTCTGAGGCGATATGGGCTACAGGTGTACATCCCCTCGCGTACTTGCATCGTGCTCGCCAAGAAGTGAGCGGCGGCTCTTTCGACTTGAAGGTGTCGGTGGGCTACTGAAATCGTGGTTACGGTTGGGTTTGGAAATGTGTGATACGAAGCGGTGTTTCTTTACGTGTAAAGTAGTTCGGTTGCCGTGATCGTCCCCACCTACGTTGTGCCGGCTAGCAACGGTGATAGAGATGCGTCCTTGATGGATTGCATGCAGTTGAGAGAGCGTTCCTTTATGGGCACGAACTCGTGCGCCTCCCGGATCGGTTTGTCGTGACTTGGTCCAAGTCGCGTCGAGGCTACATTACTTTGAGCACGTGATCAGTTGACCCCGGCGTTGAAGTTGAACGTTCAACGTTCAACGGACGTCGACGGTCGGACGCAAGTATCCTTTCTTTAGTTCTCGATATGGGTGACCGCGCAGTCACCACGCTACCCGTTCCTCCGCAGGCTCCAGACCTTGGAAAATCAGGCGATAAACTTCAGCGATCAAGTAATCAAATGCCTACAGATGGTCCTAAGGGCGAGGTAGTCGTTCGTCGGGTTCTTCCTCTGCTTCCCGTCAGAGATGTCACGATCTATATGGGAGGCTTCCTCTTCTCTCGACCAGCGATTGGCCGCCTCTTGGTCCAGGTATACGGCCACTCGGAGGAATCGCTCAAACACAACAGCGTCGTCGACCTCGCGTTCCTCTACTACCAACTGCACATCGTCGTCGACAGCCCCACCTTCACGCCCGTTCACTTCCATCACCCAGACGATCCGCCTCGTGTTGTCCGAAAACTGTGGCTTCTCCCGTGCCGCATGGAGATCGTGAAGCAAGGCCTCCCGCGCCCGGACCTGCCCCTGGACGAGGCGGCGGAGAAGTACGCGGAGCACTGGTTCCCCAGCCGCTTCCGGCACTTGTTCCCGGAAATTAAGTATGTCCAGACGAGGTGGCCTCCCCACCTCCCTCGTACGTGTCTCCGTTACGCGTTTTTATGCCTGTCTTGCTCACTCGGAACACTTGAAGCGGACGGAATTGTCCGCCGCAAGTTGCTGGACGTCTTTCCTGACGTCCGCGAGCAGCGCGCCAGGGATCTCGTAAAGTGGGTTGATCTGAAGAAGAAGGAATTGAACGGGCAAACACCTGAGATTGTGCGTCATTTGCGACTCCGAATGCTCGATTTGTCGCTGATAGTGTAACGGACACGTCTCTCGGTCACGCGTTACTCCCCAGGTCACGTTATCGGCCGGCACCCGCTCGACCTCGCGGTACCCCGGAGCTCCATACGTCCCGTAGATGGGGGCGTTCCCTGACGATAGCGCACGGACCATCCAAAGAATCGTATATATGTGTGTAGAGTCGTGGTAGTAGCTGCTCAGCGTACTTGCGAATACCAGCAGACTTGCAACCTGTCTGTGCCTCGTCCGCTCTCCCTTACATCGTGTGACCACAACGTTCCCACGGGATCGCGACGGTTACATATTTTTGACAGTCGTCTACTCTCTACCTCGACTCGACTCTCTGCTTGACTAGAACCCCTCTCTCAACTTCTTTACCCTCGTCGGATCCTCCGAGCTTGATCACCTCGCGACCCCGACTCAATCCCCTCAAAACTCAATCCCCAATGGCTCATTTCGAAGACTCCTCTGGAGGCCAGACCCCGCCTATGCAGGAGACGGTCCCCGGTGAGTTTCCAGTCGCTGTCGATGACTCGGTCGACGCGGCCTTCGGGTCGAGCCTCTCCTCCCTCCCCTCTGCGTACGAGAGCCACCATGGCCCGTCCGGTGTCCGCCCCGAGCTGTCCTTCAGCCCGGTCGCCGCGGCTCCGAGCAGATACTCCTCGCCTGGCCGACAGCCTGTCGGCCTCGAGGAGTACTATACCCCTCCTCGTGCGGAGAGTACTCCACCTAGGATGACACAAAATATATTTCGTGCCCCCTTCCAACCCCCGTCTGAGACGTCTGCCGGGACGGAAGCTGCTGTGCCCCAGCAAGACGGTGCGACCCCTCTTCGGGACCTCATCGACGACTCCGAGGAGTTCCCCAAGACCCCCGCGAACCCGACGCCGGTCGCTAGACCGCGCGAAGGTGTTCTCATCGACATTCCCTTCGCTCAGTGTGAGCCGGGAAGTGTTTTAGTGAGTGCTACCCCTCACTCGGGCCCCGCTGTGCACTCGGGTGCCCTTAGTGCTGCTCAACAGAAAGCCGTCCGTGAGGCTGAGAGCACTATGACTCCGGGAGATCGTGAGCGGTTCGACCGCCGCATGCGCGCTGTCACGATGCGCGACCCCGACTATCCGACCACGACCTCGGACAAGTCCTCGGACCTCCCAGTCTCGCCGCCGAGCCCGGTGGCAGGACCGTCCGCCTACGAGAAAGGCAAATCGATTGACCCCCGCAACTGGGGTGCAGTCTCGTTAGAACCAGAGGAGCTGGACATCGAAGCTCAGCGCAGGGCCCTGCGTGACTTCGAGCGACTCAAGAGCTCTCGCGTGGTGCAGCAGGAGGAGCGGCGTGAGGTGCCAGGCCCGCCAGGCATATCTCAGTCCGCCCCTGCCCCCGTGAAGGTTCCGGTCGGTGTCGCTCCGCACAGCGACCCAGCCTCCGAGCGCATTCGCGAGCTCGAGCGCGAGCTCAGCGAGATGCGCGCGCAGATGCGTGGGCTCATACTCGCCCAGTCCATGGCATCCCCGCCCTACGCCTCCGCGCCCGCGCCGCCTGCCGCGCCGCCTCAAGTGCCGCACGCCGTGCCTGTCAGCTCGGTGTCCGGGATCTTCGCTCAGCCGCCCCCGCCCACGGTGACTGCCTCGGCCTCTGCAAACCCCATCGGCAGCGGCACAACCTGGCGCCCTTCGGCGCAGATTGACCCCAACAGCGCGCTGGGGCGAGCTTTCAGCGCGAGCGCAGCAGTGCCGCCAACGGGACTCGCTGCTCCCGCGCAGGCTAGTGCTAATGTTGCGGTTGCTCAGGCTCCGGCTACGACTACCTCTCGCGTTCCGACTTGGAAGCCGCGCGAACCTGAGAAGTACGACGGTCGCGCGGACGTCGCGACGTTCATCCAGTTCACGCAGCAGGTGAACGCTTATATGGATGGGTATCAATTGCCTCAAGAGAGGCGTGTATTCGAAGTATCGAATTATTTGTCCGGAAAGGCTTTTAATTATTATCACTTCGCTGCTAGCCATGACCCCACGTCGTGGACTTTGCAGTCTTTCTACCAAGGGCTCTTTGACCATTGCTTTCCTGGCACATTCCGCCAGGACATGCGTGACAAGTTGGATCGCTCTCGCCAGCGTGGACGATCCGTGAAAGAATATGTTCACGAGCTTGTGGGTCTGATGGCCATCGTCGGCGATGACCCGCTTCAGGCTCGCGTGCGTCGCTTCTGGAAGGGGCTCGATGACTACATTGTACAGGAGCTCTACCTTAAGAACTATAACATGGAGACTATCTCCTGGGAAGTCCTCGACACTGAGGCCACTGCCATCGAGCGAGCATACGAGGTTGGCGGCGCGCGTCGCCAGCGGCCCACCGCACCTGCTAAGCCAGAGCAGACCCCACGGCCGGAACGCAGCTCTGGCTCGTCGACCGCCTCGGGTCGTAAGCATACGTCCAGCGGGACGAACTCAGCTAAGCCCAATAGTACTCCCGCCGCGCGCCCCGCACGAGGCTCTCAGTCTCGTCCTGCCACCACGCCCGGTCAGGGGAACAAGCCGCGCACCGAGCGCGCGCCGGCTCAGACTCCGCGCGAGCCCTCTCGACTCTCACCTGAGGAGCGCGCCGAGCATGTAGCCGCGAACAAGTGTTTCAAGTGCCACGAAGTCGGGCACATGGAGCGAAACTGTCCTAAGGCAAACCGAGTTCAGTCTAATAAGAAAGGGAAGCCTCCGGGGCTTACCAGCTTCAGTGTAGGCCTCAACTTGTCCGAAGCCGAAGAGCGACGTGCTCTGTCCGAGTCCACCGCTCGCATTGACGAGGTGTCCTTGGGCGCGGTTGACCTTGACGGTTGGGAAACGGATAGCTCTGGGCTTCCAGAGTTAGTCACTCCGCCTGCTTCTGATGACGACTCAGAGTGGGATGCAGACTGCGACGACTTCCTGGACTATCGCTCCGAGCTTGAGTCTGATGACGCGAGCCAGTGTGACAGCGAAGATGACGCTTTCGCAGCACATATCGGGCAGTGGTTCCATCAGCCCGTGCAGCCTCCTGTTGCGGAGGAGGACACTGTGGTTATTCCATCAGAAGAAGACTCGGAATCGGGCTTCGAGAGTCTGCCTGACCTTGATGACATCACTGAGGATGAGCAGAGCCCGTCCGACTACTCTAGCGGCTCTGATGACTCTGACGACGAAATGGACGAGTCTCCTATGCCCGACATGGGTACATACCGCATTGCTGACCTCGGGGATGTTCCCCTCAGCGAATTACAGTTGCCCGATGTATCCTTGCGTAAGAAATCGGGCTGGCGGCACATAATTGGGGATATCCGAATCCTATGTCCGGAGTGGCCTAGGAACAAAGCCGTCGGGATAGCGCGCGCGCTAGAACGACTGTTTATGGACTGCCTCCCCTTCCCTGTGCGCGGCGTAAAATCGAATGGTGGAATTCGCATAGTTGTCATGCCGGTTCCGGAGAACAACGGCCTACTCGAGATACAAGATCTCTACCTATCTCTTGCCCTCTTATGCCCCGCGCAGATTTTCCTAAACCCCCACCTTGACCTGGAAGCGTGGTACGCGCGGAGGGTGCGAGACGCGCTCATCGGGCCGTTCGGTCTTGACGACTTGGAGCCGGGGGACCTTGAACAGCTCTTCTATGCTCCGGAGGGTGAGCCTAGTGCCCCCACTGCTGAAGCGCCGCCTCCGCCCCGCCCGTATAGTGCAGATCGCGTCAGAATTGATGCGAACCCGCCTCGCTCGCGCGACTTGTCCTGGGAGCCGCCCGCTGTCGGGGACCTGTACCGTCTGCGCGCGACGGCGATTCTTGAAGCATCACGGCCGTATCTGGCAGATCCTGATGCAGACAATGAAATTAAGTTCTATCTTGAGCTAGATGAGGACACTTACATGCTGTGGGGCACCGGATTGAGCGAGCCGCCAGAATTGGACAGGAGCTGGCTTCGAGAGCCAGACTTCGATATTGCTGGTTGGTTTCGTAGCCGCCTCCGAGCGGAACATGTCGACTGTGTGCCTGCCCGCGAGCGTGAGCTTATGGGAGATGCGTTAGTCGAAGGCGCCGCAGCCGTGATGGAGGTCCATCGCCCCTGGCACATTCTGGACCAGCTGCGGTATGACAGCCCGCGGTATGCGAGCGCAAGCGTCTCGGATGGCGTGTACATATATGATGCGTACCTTCGTTTTTTCGCGGTGTGCCCACGGGAGCTTCTCGAGAATCCTCGCTTTGACCTGCCTGACTGGTTTGCGAAGCAATTTTATTTGTGTATTGACCCTCCTGTATTTCGGTCAGAACACTTGCGGCCGGGTGAGCTGGAAGTGTACTTGACGGACTCACTACCCGGGAACGTGCTGGAGCTGAATGCGGTCGGGGACTTACCCCCGTTGCCCGCTATTCAGCGGAACTCCGCCACTCCTCGGGACTTCCGTCGAGTCGTTCCGGAGCCACTTGTGGTCGTAGTCGATATCAACGGGCACCCTGCCCGCGCGCTGCTAGACACGGGATCCTTGGCCGACTTTATGTCTACTAAGCTCGCACATCAGCTCGGAATCACGCCGGACGAGTTGGCGAAGCCCTTACCAGTGCAGTTGGCTGTGCAGGGATCTCGTGCGAAGATCAACACTGGGTGCAATGCTCGCATTGAGTACCAGGGTGTATCGGAAGAGCGATATTTCGACCTAGTGAACTTACAGGGATATGACCTTATTTTGGGTACTCCCTTTCTCTTCCAGCACCGTATGACCTTGACCTTCCATCCGTCCACAGTCGTCATCGGAAGCAATGCCGCTCTCCCTATTGAAGGGAAGAATGTCCGCGCTATTGCCTCGCGCGCGGCGGATGTCTTTGAAGAGGATCTGGAAGCCGCGCGTCAACACTTGCGTGAGTATGCAGCGGACATATGCGCCGAAGCGAGTGATACTCCCCTTCCGCCGCTCCGGGAGATCAATCACACGATTCCCCTCAAGGAATTGTCCAAGGTATATACCTGGCGACCGTCTAAGTGTCCGGACGCTCATCGCGCGAGCTGGATCGAAAAACGAGATGCTTACCTCAAGTCAGGACGCTGGCGCATGACCAACGCACGCACTACCTCCCCTATGCTTCTGTTGACCAAGCCGGGGACTGGTGTGAAGGGTATTCCGCCACGTTTGCGTGTTGTGTGTGATCTGCGCGAGCGGAACGCGAACACTCATAAATTGTCCTCTCCGCTGCCTGACATGGAGGGCATCTTACGGAATGTTGCGCGCATGCCGTACCGGTCTTTGATCGACGGGAAGGATGCTTACGAGCAGATCCGCATTGAGCCGGATCATGTCGAGCGCACCGCTATGACGACCCCGGACGGGAACATGGTTAGCCTAGTTCTCCAACAGGGCGATTGTAACGCGGTCGCGACGTACCAGTCACTCATGAACCATCTTTTCGGTCACTTAATTGGGAAATGTATGGCCGTCTACCTTGATGACATTGTCATCTTCTCGTCGACACTTGCGGAGCACATCCAGCACTGCAAAGAAGTTATTGATATTCTCCGAAAGGAGCAGCTTTACCTTAGCGCGACGAAGCTGAAATTTCTCTGTCGCGAGATGAAGGTCCTCGGCCGTGTGGTTGATGACGAAGGGATTCGTATGGACCCGGACAAGGTCGACAGTGTCTTGAACTGGAAAGTTCCTACGAACAAGGAGCTCCTGCGGGGTTTCCTCGGCTCCGTTGGATACCTCGCAGATGATATTGCGACTGTTCGTATTCCTATGGGGATCCTCTCGTCACTCACAGGTTCCGAGACAAGTTTCGTATGGGATTATACTCACCAGCGCGCTTTTGACGAGATTAAGCGTCTCGTTCATGCCCACCGCGAGCACCACCGGAAGCCGCTCGATTACTCTGCGACGGCGCCGCCAATCTGGCTTGTCACGGATGGCTCGCATGGCGGAATCGCGGGTGTCGTCTGCCAGGGCGAAGATTATAAGGTTGCCCGCGTGGCGGCGTTCTTCTCGGCGAAACTCACCTCGGCGCAGTCGAATTACCCGGTTCACGAGATTGAGATGCTCGCCGGTGTCGAGGCCATGCTGCGGCACCGGGACATCTTGCTGGGTTGCTCGTTCACTTGGGTTACAGACCACAAGGGCCTCATTCACTTGATGGGGCAGAAGAACCTGTCCGGACGTCAGGCGCGTTGGCTCGAAGCGATCTCCGAGTACGACTTTAAGGTTCAGTACACACCTGGAGTGGAGAACGTGCTCGCGGACGCACTGTCTCGAATCTATTCAAATGACGCGCCGGGGACCGTTCGCGCTGCCTCGGAGTACACGGAGCATGACGAGCATGAGAAATTGCGTCAGCACCTTGCTGCGCAGGCGATCTCAGCTCCTGTACTCACTGGCATGGAGGCGATGGCGGCTGTCATGACTGAGCCGCTGCGGCGCTCTGCGCGTCACGCATCTTCTAGGGCGGAGGGCGCGTCGGTCCCTGCGGCCCCTCCTGGACGAGTTCCGCGGACGGTTGTTCCTGTTGTAAAGCCCCCGCGGCAGGCCGCTACACCCCGCGCGCGTGCGCGCTCGCGGGAACGCGCGCAGAGTCCCTCTCCGCCAGAGACGATCTCCGCGCCGGAGGGCGTGTCGAAGGAGACTGCGCCTGGTGCGAAGCCAGCGGTCGCGCGCCAGCGCAAGGCCAGCGCGCCCCCCGCACCTGCGGAGACAGGTCGTCCCGAGACGGCGCGCGAGTTCTCCAAGCGGATTAAGCGTGTCGTCCTTCGTGTCGCTGACGAAGGACGGGAGGGCGCGAGCCCCGGAAACGGGTCCGACAACTCTGTAACGGAGGCATTAGCTCCTCCTGCTCAGTCTGAAGACATATCACACCCACCTGCGGTAGCACTTGAGGATCGGTTTCTTGAACATGTTTCGGCCGCCTCGGATGGTCTCGACTTGATGGCAAACCTTCGTGACCGCTACTCGGAGGATCCCTTCTTCGCGAAGATCCTAGAGAACCAGAAATTCCATAAGAACTTCCGTGTCGAAGACGGTTTAGTGTTCATCATGGTACAAGGACAGAAACTCCTGTGCATACCTCGTATCCTTGTGGGCGAGCGAAGCGTGCGCGAGATTGTTATCCTCCACGCGCATTCGCTTTTAGCTCATCTGGGTGCTTATAAGACCTTGGGGTTGCTCCGGGACCATGTCTGGTGGAAGACTATGTCCCAGGATGTGCTTGAGTTCTGTCGGACTTGTCAGACATGCAAGCGCAGCAAGCCGAGCAACCAGAAACCTTACGGATTGCTGAACCCTCTTGCTGTGCCCGGACGGCCTTGGCAGATCATCGGAATCGACTTTGTAGGACCGCTTCCAGAGTCGAAAAACCGCGACGGGTCATTTAACGCGATTACGACCATAATCGACCTACTCACGGGTATGGTGCACCTCGTGCCGAGCCGAATCAACTACACGGCGCGCGAGGTTGCGGAACTTGTCTTCGCGGAAGTCTACAAGCACCACGGTGTGCCCGAAGCCATAGTCAGTGACCGGGATGTCCTGTTTACGAGCCTGTTCTGGACTCACCTCCACTCCCTCATCGGAACGGAGTTGCGCATGTCGAGCGCATACCATCCCGAGTCGGACGGCTCCACGGAACGAGCAAACCGTACTGTGGGGCAAATGCTGCGTCAGTGCATTGGCCCCCGGCAGAAAGATTGGGTCGCTCGTTTACCCGGTATCGAGTTTGCTATCAATACCGCCCGTTCGGACACGACCGGATTTGCTCCGTTCTTCCTGAACACGGGCCGCATGCCTCGCGCGATGGTGTGGAACGACGCCTCCAAGGAGGAGTACCCCGGTGTCCGCGCGTTCGCGCAGCGCGTCAAGAACGCGATCATGGCGGCCCACGATAGCGTGATTGCTGCACGGGTCAAGCAGACCCGCGACGCTAACCGTCGCCGCCGCCCTGCCCCATTCGCAGAGGGCGACCTTGTGTACCTTTCAACTAAGAACATCTCCCTGCCAAAGGGTTACTCGCGCAAGCTCGCGCCGAAGTATATTGGTCCCTACCGTATTCTACATGACTTCGGTAACTATTCCTACCGCCTCGAGCTCCCCGCGGACTTGAAGCGTCGTGGCGTTCACGATGTGTTTCATGCTTCGCTTCTTCGCGTGCACGAGCCAAACGACGATCGGTTGTTCCCTGGCCGTCTGGTCAGCCAGGTAGCCGATCTCGAGGAGACGGAGGGCGAGTGGGCTATCGATAAGCTGCTCTCTCACCGAGGCTCAGGCAAGGACGCGATTTTCGAGGCACTGTGGCGCTCGGGTGACCGCACCTGGGTGCCCTACTCTCTGATCGCGCACCTGGACGTTGTCAAGGCTTACCTTGAGGTCCTCGACGCCACCAGTATCACGGAACTCCCTGCTGGATCGGGGGAGCCCCCGGCTGATGACCCCCAGGTGTTTTTGGGTGCTCTTGCGGTCAGCGGGGGCCGGGACGAGGATATAACAGCCTCGGAGGACGACGAAGGGCTTGTTAGTTCCCCTCAGCCGTCGTTGAGGACCCTGGAGCTACTTGCCTCGCGTCCGGCCCTTTCCCTCATCATCCACACCATCCTCCTCACCATCCACTCCCTCCTCCTCACATTCACCATCGTCCTTTCCTCCACTACCATGCCGCTCCAGTCGAAGGTCTTCGAGCACCCGGGCATCCGCCGCCTTGACGCCTGCGGAGACCTACTCATTGAGGACCCCGCCGCCCGGGACATCACTTGGCGCTTTGCATCTCCTGGCGTTCGCCTCTTCTGCCGCTTCGACAGGCTCCTTCGTGAGCGCGGCTTCAACCCGAAGGCCAATGCCTACCCCGCGGGCTACGACACCTTCGCTCGCCTCTTCAATGCCCTCGACGGTGTTGAGTTCGGCTTCTGTACCGTCGCGAACGACGGAGCCGTTACCGTCGTCCGAAAGCCCATCGGCGTCGACACCCTCTCCCCTATCCTCCTCCGAGACGAGCCCCGCCGCTACACCGCCGAACAGGAGCTGCTCATCGAGAAACTCCTCTGGCAGCAAAAACGCGATGAGATCAGGCGTGCGGAGAAGGCGGAGGCCGCGCGCGAGCAGCGCCGGGCCAAACGCGACCGCGAGGAGGACCTCGAGCTCCCGGCCGCGCCGCCGCGGAAGGCCAAGACTCACCAGCCACGCGAGCCCACTCCTCAGGCCGGTCCCTCGGGCTCATCCCACTTTGACGGCTTGCAGGACTTCGTTGCGGAGGATGATGAGGACGCCGAAGGAGAGGACGACGTCGAGATGGAAAAGCAGGACAAGCAGGGCGAGAAGAAGAAGAAGAAGGGGGGGAAAAACGCGAACGCGATGGAGACGGGGCAGTAGAGCGGAGTATCGCAGGGAGGCGATACTCGGAGGGCGTATGTAACGGACAAGTCTCTCGGTCACGCGTTACTCCCCAGGTCACGTTATCGGCCGGCACCCGCTCGACCTCGCGGTACCCCGGAGCTCCATACGTCCCGTAGATGGGGGCGTTCCCTGACGATAGCGCACGGACCATCCAAAGAATCGTATATATGTGTGTAGAGTCGTGGTAGTTGCTGCTCAGCGTACTTGCGAATACCAGCAGACTTGCAACCTGTCTGTGCCTCGTCCGCTCTTCCTTACATCGTGTGACCACAACGTTCCCACGGGATCGCGACGGTTACAGGTGGCTGGTGGGCTGGCTGGTTTTCAGCCTCAACAGAGACGCGGTTGCGATGACTCGAACAAGGCGCGGATAACCACGAGACGGGTGCTCGGCCGGGCTGGAGGAGACTGAGGTCGGAGCGGGTGGGAGTCGGCGTGGGCGTGACAAATGGGTCCAAGATTAGATGAGCGGGTGCACAGGGTCCGCGCTAAAGCTCCCACCGCGCTCGCTCGCACCTTGCCCCTCTCTCTCAGACTACAAAGTCGTCCCCCCACCATCGGATGGCCAGTTTTGCCTCCTGGTGTGCGTAACAGCCCCGTCCCCCATCCCCTGCCTCTCTGCTTCCCCCGCGCCCGCCTGCACTGTCGCTCACCGTCTGACCGGCGCACGGTTGCCCCACAGACAACAGCCAGTACGCGTCTTGGAACCGAGTCCGGGGCATACACCAGACCCCCTACCTCGCCCGCGTAGACACCAACACCTCCCGCGCTGCGACCCGCATGGCCCAGAACGCCGTCGTGATCGACATGGGCACGCCCGCCCCCGCACCGGGGGCGCCCGCTGCCCCGACTACTACTATAGCCCCAGCAGCCGCTTCGGAGAAGAAGGCGAACGATACGCTCTTCGGGCCCAACATCGGCGTGCTTGGGGGCGGCCCGGACTGGACGGAGAGCAGCGAGAAGAGCTCGGACGTCCTCACCCCGGACATCGTCAAGGGCTGGATCGCGAAGAGCAAGGAGGTGAGTCGTACGCCTTGTCTCCGGCCTTCTCGGACTTTTGGGGGGCCATGTGTCGGTATTTGGCAATTCGTGCGTGAGTCGGGGCTGCAAGGCGGATTCTGGCCTGGCGGGTTGCGCATGCAAGCGTGGTACGATCGTCTGCGCTGGTTGCTTGCCCGCCGACTGTATTGGCTGCGGACATGATAGGAGGGTCTGGTTTCCAAGTCTCCATGCGGTCTCCGTCCGGTTACTTCAACAAAAGCAAATGTCCTCTTCGTCAATGGATTCATGGCCTTCGGAGCGACCAGTCGCACGAGCATCTCGCCTTTGCGCCGGCTATTTTCACAGCATACTTATAACCTACCTATATCCAGACACATTATTCCACGACGACGCTGCAGGCACTCGTCAACCTCAAACGCCCTACCCTCCGCCTCTCCCCTCTGGAGAATGATACCGGCGAAGATGCCGAACACGCAGACTCCCAACACCACCACGCACTCGAGTTCGAATACGACTGTGACGCCCCCAAATGCGCCATCCGCGTGAACGTCCTCCTGTCGCCCAAGCACCCCATGGCCGGCAAGCCGGACGCCTCCGGGCTCTGCAAGCTGCTCGTCTTCGAGACCGTCACCGAGGGCGGGTTCGGGCGCACGCTCAAGTTCGAGGACGGCGCGACGCTCGAGCTCGGCCGCTTCGACCACCAGCGCGCCGCGGCGCCCGCTGCGGACGCAGGCTCATCCTCTGCGTCCGCGGACCCGGAGAAGCAGGCTCTGGCCGAGGCGGCGGCGGCGGCGCCCGCGGAGCCCGCTCCGCGCAAGAAGCGCTTCACGAACTTCCACTTCCGGAAGCGGAACCAGGACCGCGGGGTCGCGGGCCCTGCGCTTGCGGTGCTGGATGCGGACGCTCAGCCTACGGCTGAGGGGGAGGAGAAGGCTAAGGAGAGTAAGGAGGAGGAGGTCGGCGTGCGCGTGACGATCCGCCTCACGGCCCTCGACGAGGATGGCAAGGACTTGCCCTCGCCCAACGAGCAGGTGACGTACCTCCACATCGTTCGGTTTGGGGCTCCCCCGGTTGCGGTGGAGGGTGCCGAAGAAGAAGAGGACAAGCGTCCGTGGGTTGTCAAGGTTGTCAAGCGCGAGGCGACTGTACGTACCGATGCGGTTCTCTTATGCTAACATCTCTAACGGTAGTATACCACAGATTGGTCTCCACACCTTCCACCTCCACGAGATCTACGGTCTTTCCGCCAACTCGACTACCTCCTCCCAGCCCACTGCCCCGCCCCCGACCGCCCAGTTAGACACGCACACCTACCCGCCTGCCGTCCCACCCACCACTACAACTGAGGACGAGCCCTCGTCCGAGTGTCTCCTCTGCCTTTCCTCTCCACGCGAAGTCGTCCTCCTTCCGTGTCGTCACCTCGTTGCATGCCGCGACTGTGCGGTGAACATGATCGAGTTCGGTGCCGGGGGCACCATCGTCCACAACGATAGCGAGACTGCCGCACCTGGTACCGAGGGCGCGAGCGAGGCCACCCCCGCGGAGGGTGCGACCGACGCGACGCCTCCAGCGGCGGAGGGAGCTGAAGGCGCGGCACCGCCCGTTCCTGCCCCTCCTGTGCCTATCGTGCAGAACCCGAGGAGGAAGAGGAAGGCCAAGGGCTGGTTCTGCCCCGTCTGCCGCCAACGTACGTGCCCACCCCTACATCCCTTCCTAGCTCACTGGCTGACCTCATGCACCGTACAGCATACACCTCGCTCCTCCGCATCACGACCACACCCCCCGAGAAAGACGAGCACCGCGAGTCCGCGTCGATCGACGACCACGTCCCCCCTCCCGCCGCTGGCGCGCCCCCCGCGGTCCCTGTGCCTGCGGTGCCTGCACCGACGGCGCAGCCCGAGCGCGGCCGGTTTGGCTTCTTGCGCTTTGGTCGCCAGGGCGCGCCGCAGCCTGATATCGAGCGGGGGGCGGCTCCGGCGTCGAACGCTGCTTGATTGTTGAGGGGAGGAGATGGGAGGGGGAGAGGGGATCGAGTCTCGAGCTCGGAACATTTTCTGCTGCCTCTTGCGCGTGGTTCTCGGCGACTCTCTTGGCGCGGTGCGGCTGGTTGTACGATACGAGAGGTGACAGGTGAGGATGCCATGGGAGAGCTGTAGTGACGTCGACCCAGAGTGGATGAGATGATGGGGTCGTCGGTGTTGTATAGCATGCGATTCTACCTAGCTTATATGTGCTCTGTTATGTCTACTCCGTGATTGAAGTTATTGATCTCCCTTTCAAGTTTGATGTGTGCGACTTGCGACCTCGAGCAATGGTGGGGATGTGAGGTGCTGCGGGGTAGGCGGGCCGGCGGCTGCAAGGCCGGACCCGGGGTACGACGTGTTCCAAGCGGTGGCGCCTCGCCTCTCCCCGCCGATCCCACTTCCCTCCCCTCCTCCTACGCAAATTACTACCCCTTCTCGACTCTAGCATTAGTATCAATCTACTGCTCCGCACTCTCCTTTGACACTAGCCTTAGTTTGCCCGCGTCGCCCTCGCGACCATTCTCCTGTGCTGCCGGCAACCCTTCGTCCTCCACAGCTTGGTTCTCACCGCGCCCGCCGACGCCGCAACATTGTCCCAAGACCGAAACGCGTCCCTAGTACCCTGGGCCACCCCACTACCCCACTCACCACCTACACACCACGAATTCTTAGGGCGAAAGGGGCGAGACGATGTCGACGGACCCATACCACGCCGTGCAGCAGGAGATCCAGACGTCGCTCCAGACGGCGGCGACGCTCCGCGCGTCCTTCCTCCGCATCCGCAGCACGGCGCGCGAGGAGAGCGAGGAGCTGGTCTGGGCGCGGAATGAGGTGCGTCGTCCTGCCTTCGTTCGAGTGGGGTGGTGGATGTTGACTGCAGGTTGGGTGTATAAAGCTGAAGGCGACGCTGGCTGCGCTCGAGGCGGACCTGGAGGACTTGGAAGAGAGCGTGAAGTGAGTGCCGCGAGGGTGCCTTCCTCCTTTTTCCTTCACCGTCACACGTGCTGGTACGAAGTGCTGACATAGGTTCCGTCCTATAGTGTGGTGGAGAGCACCGGCGCGCGGCTCTTCGGACTCGAGGAGAGCGAGGTCATGGAGCGGAGGCGGTACGTGGGCCACGTCCGGCGCGAAATCGAGGTACGTTCGTAAGCATTGTGGTCTTGAGTTCGCAACCTTTTGGCGGTTTGCTGATGCGCGAGGACAACAGACGATGCGCGCGGAGGTCGAGGAAGGCAGCGGCAGGCGGTCACGACCGTCGTCAGCGGTGTTTGGAGGCGCGCAGTCGCCCGCTCCAGAGCACGAAGACAGTCAGGCGGAGTGGGCGCGGGAGGAGCAGCAGGTGCGTCCCCCATTGACCGTATCGTGTAGTGTGTAGAAGTTGCTAACGTCGAGTTCTGGGTTGCGCTAGATGATGATCCGCCAGCAAGACGAGACGATAGACACCATCGCCGGCACACTCAATACCATCCACGAGCAAGCTGGTTTGATGGGCCGTGAGATCGTGGAGCACAACGAGTGAGTCCCCAACGTGCGTGTCCGGTCAAGTTCTATGCCTAATCATGCCCCCGGCTTATCAGGATGCTCGACGACCTCGAGCGGGGCGTGACTTCCTCGGACGCAAAGCTAACCACGGCCATGGCCAAGATGCGCAAGTTCATCCGCCAGACAGAGGGTTCGTCCTTCTCCTTTCCCATCTGCATGTCCTTGCTGACCTAGATGTTCCAGAGACGAAGTCAGGCTGGTGTATCGTCATCCTCATCATCATCCTCATGGCGCTCCTGCTTGCCGTGATCCTCGTATGACAGGGACACTTTAGTCTTTGGGAGGCTGGTATTGGCGTTATTTGCACTGTTACTGTATTCATCGTATATTGTGTCGATCACTCTTTATGGACTCGTGTACATTCCCTGGCATCATAGGTGTTTCCCTTCTCCTATTCGAGAACGCAGAAGTATTGGTGGATGAGCTAATGTACTTAATCACTCGTTAGGCCCCGTGCCGCTACAAAGGCGGACTTAATCTCTCGCTGCTGTCAGACAACAGCGCCGCAGATTGTGTACGACCGCAACGCTGAGTGTGAGGTTAAGACACAAGTCGTAGCAGGGGATTGATGATGGCATCGTCGCGAAAGATGCATGCTGGACTGCATGGAGCGAACTCAGTGTAAACTTAAAGGGATTGTCAGAGCAAAGCGCAGATGGGACTAAAGTACAACATTACGGCGCACGCGCCTGACGTACAGTAAACAACAAGCCATAGCGGAGCGCGGGACTCTACCTGCAGAGTCACGCACCCGGGTATGAACGCCGTCTCCACCTCCCTACTAGGACTCCTGTTCACAGTTCCAAGTCCCACCAGTGTCTTCGATCCTCTCCGTATCCCCTCAGAGACAGTCCTATCTCAAGCCAAGTTCTCTGGCGTATATTGCTTGACGCGGACCCACATCTCCGGCTTCTCGCTCTCCTTTCCCGCGCTCGGGAACGTGATGGCGGAGACGTTCCAGAAGACGGGTTTGCTCCCGGGAGCGAAGGTGAAGCGAGAGAGAAGGGCGGACAGCACGACTTCTACGATAGGAGCAACGGTGTCAATGTGCGCAAGAAGGGAGGCGGGAAAACACGTATACGTACTCATTTCGATCTGCGCGAATTTGAAGCCGACGCAGGATCGGTGACCGCCGACAAAGGTCATCCTGTTGCCGAGTCGCGTTCGTCAGCGAACCTACACACAGAACGCCCTCTCTTCCTCCGAGGCAACACGAGGGGCAGAAGAACGGAACACGACAGCGTACATGTGCGAGTACACGCCGGGCACGTTCGCCGCCTCGACTGCCTTGGGCAGTGGCCCCAGCCAGCGTTCGGGCTTCCACTCCTCCGCGTCAGGACCCCATAACGACTTCGCGCGGTTGCATGCGCGGACGCCAACGAGGACGTTGCTCCCCTTCGGTACGAAGACGTGATCGATGAGCGAGCCGTCCGCGCTGCGCATTGGTTCGGCAAGCGTGAGTGTCGAGTCCTGGAAGGCTCTGCGGATTCATGATGCAATGAGCTGGGAAACGGCGGTTAGACGGAAGGCGAGAGGGCTTACGTGCGGAGGACAATGGGAGTAGGCGGGTATCTGTGTAGTAAACGGAGCGGTCAACATCGGAAATCAAAAGGAAACACGATGGAGCTCACAGGCGGAGGGTCTCCTTGCAGACCGCGTCGAGTAGCGGAAGCGCGTGCAGTTGGTCGTACGCGACATCCTGTCCACCGCGCGCAGCGAGGATCTCTTGCCGGACCTTCTCTTGCCATTCCGGGTGCTCGGAGAGCAGCTGCAGCACCTGTGCCATGACGTGTGACGTCGTGTCCGTCGCTGCGAACAAGAGAATGCTGGCGGTACAGATCAGCCTCTGCATCGCTACCAGAATAACTGGCCAATACGTACGACATTTGCCCGATGATTTGCTCATCGGGCAGCCGCTCAGACTCAGCCGCAGCCATGTTCGCCTTCACTGTCCGTCGGCCGCTTAACCAACACGAGTCGCACCAAACAGACGTGGAACTTACGTAGAATGCTGATAATGTCCTTGCCGGCAGAGAATTTACCGCCCTCCAGGAGCGCGCGCTTCTCCGCGATGATGCGTATCGAGGTGTCGTGCAGAACGTCCACGACATCCTTCAGCTGCTGCACTTGTGCGATCGGGAGGCGGTCGACTAGCCAACGCCGGAAGCGCGCGGGGCCGAGCTTCGTCAGGATCGGACTCGCTTGACGCACGAGGACCATGAGAGGCGTAAACGAGAGCGGCCTGACGGATTGGCGAAGATGTCAGCCTCTGTCATGGAAGAGGGGCGGAAGGCAGACAGGAGTGTGACGCACAGATAGGTTTTCGCCGCCTTAGTGTAGGTGTCGCTCTCGGTGTGCGACGTCAAGGGGTCGAAGGAGTGGCCGAGCCCGGCCTGGCCAATGATCTCGAGTGCGGCGCGTCCCATCCAGTCGAGCATGTCCACCTCCTTCTCGTCAGACAGCACTTCGCCAGTGAGGCCTTGCACGAGCTGCGGCATAAGTCAATTAGCACCATGTCCATTCGGTACTCCTCCGCAGCAGAACAAAAGACCCACCCGATGCGCGACCTCGTAAAAGATGGGCGTCAACTCTCGGAGGTTGTTCTCAGAGAAGACCGGGGTTAGCATCTTGCGTTGTCGCTTGTGGGCGTCGCCTGTAAAGGAACGCACAAGCGAGCGTGATGTCAGGACATCGGGCTTGCCGCATCGCGATACGGACGTCGGGAATCGGGAAGGGTAGGCACGCACCAAGCACGCCTAAGATGCCGGCTCCGAGTAGAAGACGTGTGCTCCTGTGCACGAGGAATCCATGGGACGTCGGGTAGGATCGCGATCAGACGATCAGAAATCGAAGAGATGCAGACGTACTCAATGAGCCAAGGGATTTGGTCATAGGTGCTTTGGTCCTTGAGAACGACGCTGCGGAGGGCAGTGGAGTCGAAGACGTAGAGCCATTTGTCCTGTACGTGATGAGAGGTAAGATGTGCAACCAAAACGCAAACAAAACATCACACATACTCCAAGGACAGCATTGATCTTCACAATCGGCCCGTACTGCTGACCCAGCTCATCGTGGAATCCCCATGCATCCCGGTCAAATAGCTGCTCGAGGTTTCCTGGGTTGGGAACGAGAAGTTGAGACAATGGTGGCGGGATTGGTAGATGTGACTCACCAGACAAGAGCGACTTGCGCTCAGGTCCGGGAACGATGTCGAGTGGGGACTTGACCAAGAATGGGCGCAGTAGCCTCCAGATAGCCCAGGCAACAGCGACGGCGACGACGGCGTAGGTCAGCATAGGCAGCTAGGTGGGCAACAAGGGGTTCGGGGGATTGGGGGGCGGGGAGGGCCGTCTCCTTGCTCTGGAAGTGTACGGCCGGATTATAACAGGGCGTTCGCCGCGGACATCATCGGCCCTGGACCTCTGCATGGGTCGGATGCGGGACGAAGCCCAGTGGCACTACCCTATCGGAGATGTATTAGCATGCGCGCTCCTTAGAATTCACCGGCAAGATAGCATCCACCGGAAGAAGGAGCTGCGACCCACCACTGGGGATATGTACCCGATTCAGGCGTCTACGCAAGGGGCAAATGAGTAAATCGGGCGTGAAGTGCGATTGATCTTCCTTTGCGACGTCTACGTGTTGCGTCCGTGAGGTCCGGTTGGTACGCACGGCCGTAACAGCGCGCAGATGGATCGTTGGCGACGTGTTTGAGATGTAATACTAGCGTCGCCGGTCATGGCGGCGCGATTGGGTCGGGCGCGGAGCGGCGACTGGGAAAGGACAACATGATGTAAGTAATCTTGCACGAGGACGTTTTCCGAGCTTCGAGCTTCGCTGTCATAGGACGGATGCGAGCACTTTAGAGTAAGTTCAAGGGGAACATAGTACTGTACTGTTCAGACCAATGCGGCGCGGGGTGTGACGTGTGACACCCTCGAAAGCTCAAACGGATGCGGCGCGGCGGGCTGTGACGCATGACGGGTTGCTCGGTGCGGCGCGGCGCGGGGTCTCCGACCCCGCGCCGCGCCGCGAAAAAGGGTTTTGGAGGGCTTAACATCCTCTCAGAGGCCCCAAACGGGTGGGGATTCGCGAATCCGCCGCAGGCGGAACATTTTCCGATTTTTTAAGGCATTTTTCGCGATTTTCGCGATTTTGCAGCTTTGTGACACGATTTTCGAGTGCGGCGCGGCCTGCTGTGATGTGTGACAGGTCTCACTATGCGGCGCGGATGACCCCTTTGTGATGCGTGACGCGCCGCATCGGTCTGAACAGTACAGTATGTCCGCAGAAGCGGTAACGTAAGCACGGTCGGAACGTGGGCGCACCGGCGCTGGAGACCCGAAGGCCAGTCTTGTCACCAGTCCCAATCAAGCGGAGTTGAAGCCTTACGTTGGAATGGTCGAACATCTTAATTGTGGGAGCGGACGCAAAACCCCGGGGCAGGCTAGTTGGAGACGACAAGGGAGCGGACGAAACGGGTAAGTATTGCCATCAGCGAACGATCCTCTTAGCACGTGGAAGGAACGCACATCTGACCGTGGTGACCACAAAGGGGTGAATTCAAAGAAGCATGCAGATAATGTGTGAAGTGCGGAAGAATACGGTTCCTGGCAGCGGTGTGGGCCGCCGGTGTTCACATCCGAATAGTGAAGTAGATATCTAAAGGGAGGTTTGGCGGCCGAGAAGGCTGCCTGCTCGTCAGATTGGAAATTATGCAACAGAACACATGTTCTACGAAGCAATTGCAACCGCATCTTAAATGACAGCTATGAGGTAGTACATTATACTAATGCATCGTACGACTATCAGCGAGAGCATACCGTAACTACTATGGTCAACACACCGAGTACGCGAACCAACAGCCTGGCAGCGTAGAAGAGACGTCCATATGTCAAGGCTGATAGGCGTAATGTCGTTATATGGTGCTTCCGCTTCCTGGACACGACGTCCCTAATACGATCCTGAGATAGCGAAGCCTTGTGCAAGGGAGATGTCCTACTGGCGTCCTAATGCTCGTCAGATGCGAGCGAGTGGCGCTACCCCTCCAGTCTTGCCTGGGCGGAAGAGACATCTACAAAGAGGTGCCCAAGCTCGTGAGTACTTCGTGGTGTGTCATATACGAGACTGAACATACCGCATAGAGGGGCGGGCACAGTTGGAGTGTCTCCTACTCGTTGTCCCACACCGGTCGGGGCAGCTGCTTCTGGCGTTTCCTTCTGAGCATCCGTAAGATGACCCGCCGTATCTCTGTTGATGGTGCCACCTCCATGAGACGCTTCGCGACTGGTAGTGCGGCGCGGTGTAGACCGTCGTGCATCAGGCGGCGCAACAACGCCATATACAAGAACGTGAGGATGGACCGTCGTAACGCGATCGGGTCTCGCCCTGGAGGAGCATGGATGGGCCATTTGTCCCAACGGTCAAGGATCTTGTCGACGTGCTGGAAATGTTTCCGACGGCGGAACATTGCGGCGACCATATCTCGCGTCATGGCTGTCGGCTTGAATCCGAGACAGAACATGTCGGAAACCAGCCTCGGGGCATACATCATGTTGAATCGAGTGAACGTCGTGATGAAGGTGTGAAAGAAGCGGACATCAAAGGAGTTGACCGGAGGAATGGGCTGGGGATACTGCTCGCTTTCGTCGAGAGGGGTTCCCGTAGAGGGTAAGGGATAGTCAGATATGGATATGCCGCGCGACTGCATGACTTGCTCAATGAAAGCGCGATAGAGGCGAAGGAGGCCGAGAGGGTTGTGGACACCACGGGCAGCGGCTCGCCATAGTACGTATAAATGGCTCCTCTTGGGTGGTAGTCTGTAACGCGGAATGCTATACTGGCCCAGCGTGTGCGATTTGCCTGAACTGTCGAGGTCCGGCGAGACACTAGTTCGCATTCGATGTGGGGAATCGAATTTGAAGAGTTGCGAGGGAACTCCGACGAGGTGGAAGTGGCGCTCGAAGACCTGGAAACAGAAGAACCGGTCCTCGGCACTTGCACGTGGGCGTGTCAGGTAAAGCATCTCCGCTAGGAGCCACACCGAGGTGCACGCATCACCTGAGTCGTATGCAGAAGCACGGAGGTGTCGGACAAGCGAAGAGTACCCATTCGCAAGATAGTATTCGATGAGGGTCGCGAGATTGGTAGCGGATAGAGACGCCTGTATCCGGAAAGCCTCCTTGAGCTGCCGGGCGGATTTTTCCACCGGCCTTGAGTGTTTCGTCACTGGCACAGGAATGTCCGTAGTGGATGTTTCTGGCTTCAGACACAGCGATGACGTACGAGATTAGTACGAGCCTGCAAAGACGTGACTATAGGGCTTACCTCGTCGTTTCCCATGGCATCCTGCCTTCCCTTGCTATCCTCCGGCCCCTTGGCCATCGTAGCTTCTAAAGCCTTATTTCGCTTGAAAATCGAGGGGTGGGCGGACTTGAACAACGTTTGAGCCCCACTAAAATTCCCTGTTTGCACCATAGTTCGAAATGCTCGATCATACCATGTCTTGACTCGTCCATCGAAGGGTGTCCATGGTTCTTGAGGGTGAAGTGAAGAACGCGTGTAGTCGGCAGCGCTGAGGGAAAATTTGTCCATGAACTGTACTGTGAGTTCGACCGGCGCATAGCGAGCTAGCGTAGTAATGGTACGGTCTGCGACTTGGTCGGCGTACCCCTTGGATGCAGCGAGAAGGGAGAATTTAGCAATGAGGGGAATGTCAGGAACGGCATCCTGCCGAAAGAGCTCTGCGAGCATGTAGTCCACGGAACGACGACAGTCATCCTGGTATCTTGGAGGGACAAGGGACCACCACTTGATACATGAGTCGGCGCGTTCCTCCGATGAAATCCCTGGCTGGGAGAGAACGGCGCGCGCTGGGAGATGGTAGACAGGATGAGGATGGAAATGAACACCAAGGTCCGCCAGTTCTTTGTAGACGCGAGCGGCATCCGTATACTCCCCACAGCGGACGAGCTGACGGAGGATTCTGGAGGGGTCGACGTCTGAAGCGGGGACGGCAGTCGAATGAACGTCGTCGTATGCGCGAGAATAATCCTCCGAGTCCTCAAAAAGGGATTCATCTGGGGCGGCAGTAGGGTAGGGATATGCCGCCATCTCTTGCATGGCAGGGGTTTGGGTGCTATGAGTGGAAGTGGGGGTGTTCAGGAATTGCCGACCAGTCCGTACTCCTGACTTGACGAGAGTGTCCCAGCGGAGGCGCGTACGAGTGAGGGAGTGCCATGGCGAATGTGCAAGTGCCCATGATGCCATGAACTGAGCCTGAGACTCCCCGTGAAAAGCTGAGAGGCCGGCATGCACATCAAGGACGCACCTCGTTGGACCCAGCCTAGGCAGACCTCGCTGCAAACAACAAAACGTTTGTTTCAAAGTCGTCGGGCCCTGGATGCTACCACAGCGAAGCAGAGAGGGACAAGAGGCCCGAAGGCAACAGCACCGATACAAAGTTGTGAGCGAAAGAGTTGCAACAGGATGTCTTGTCGACTCCGGCGATGACGAGCTTGTATTGTGTAGTAAGCGGCTTCAAATGTCGTTAACACCGTCTAATAGTACACGTAAGGCGCTCGAAGATCAGTAAGTAAACGCGTTAGTACCCCATTAGAAGCTTCCTGCCAGGTTGACTGGCCCAGCGCCCAGCTCTTCCCTTGGTCTTAACCATCATGTCCTCCCCAAAACGTACAGCCTCCCCGCCACCGGCCTCTTCTGAAGCGAAACGCATACGCCTCACAGTAAACCAGGGTGTCCCTCCCGTGGACCCGGAAAACGCGACAGGCAAGCGCAGCGAACTCGAACCTATCCAGGGTGGCGACATCGGCAACCTCCCACCACCGCCTGCGGGTTCAACCTCTGCAGACCCCGCGAGCGCGGTTCCGGCGCGACTTTTGAAGGCAGAAGGAGATGGAGAGGGTGGAGAGGATAGTGGGGATGTCTCGATGGCGGAGGCAGCAGACGCGGCGGACGAGGAGGCGGAGTCGGGCGAGGACAACGACGACGAAGATCCTGCCCAACTCGAAGCTACGCGTCTCCGGCTAGAAGAGCAGGCTAGCAAGTATTTGGCAGCGCAGACACACGAAGTTATCATCCCTTCCTATGCCGCATGGTTCGACATGTCCAAAATCCATCCCGTCGAGCGGAGGGCCTTGCCCGAGTTCTTCAACTCGCGGCATCGGTCCAAGACTCCTACCATCTACAAGGATTATCGCGACTTCATGATCAACGCGTACCGCCTCCGGCCGTCCGAATACCTCACTGTTACCGCATGTCGGAGGAATCTGGCTGGGGACGTCTGCGCTATCATGCGCGTGCACGCGTTTCTGGAGCAATGGGGTCTCATAAACTATCAGGTGCGTTTTGTATACAGCATACATTGAGAACAACGCGTAATCATTGTTTCTTCTGCAGATTGATCCCGAACAGAGACCTGCCGCCCTCGCACCTCCTTTCACTGGCCACTTCCGCGTCATCCTCGATACGCCGCGCGGCCTCCAGGCACTTCATCCCGGCACCAAGCCCAAACAGCCCAGCGCGCAAGAGGCCGCTAACGGCTCAGCCAAGCCCGGTGCCACTCCCGCCCCTGCGTCGCTCGAGCTTCGGTCCTCAATATACCAAACCTCGGCGAAGTCGTCGCGTCCTGTCTCTGCTACGGAAGCCTCCGCCTTGGCGAATGGCGCGTCGGCACCCAATGGTGTCTCCGGGGACCACCCGACCACTATTAAGTACCAGTGCGATACTTGTGGGGTCGACTGCACTCCCGTGCGTTATCACTCACTCAAGACCAAGAACTTCGAGCTCTGCCCTCCATGCTACCTCGATGGCCGCTTCCCCTCTAACATGTTCAGCGGAGACTTCGTGAAGCTTACGAGCGCGACGGGGGCTAACGGCGTTCACCAAGCCGTTGGCACTGGGGCGGACGACGACTGGACGGACCAAGAGATCCTCCTCTTGCTCGAGGGCGTGGAGCTTTTCGACGACGACTGGTCCGCTATCGAGGAACATGTCGGAACGCGTTCTGCCCAGCAGTGCATCCGCAAATTCCTCCAGCTCCCCATCGAAGATCCTTATGTTGCGGCAGAGGGCGACATGGGCCCTCTACGATTCGCTCGTGTTCCGTTCGAACAGGCCGACAATCCGGTCATGAGCGTCGTCGCCTTCCTCGCCGGCGTCATCAACCCTGGAGTCGCCGCGGAAGCTGCGAAGACCGCGCTGCACGAGCTCACCGATGGAGACAAGAAGGATGTAGAAGAGAAGCAGGGAGGAGAGGCGAAGCCGGCGGCAGAGGGCGAGAAGATGGACGAGGATCAGCCGAAAGACGCGGAGAAGGCGAGCACGGGAGAGGGCCAGGCAGACGCCATGCAGGTCGACGCGCAGGCTAGCGGTGAGTCCGCCGTCCAAAAGGCCGCCAAGGCGATTCCCCACTCCCGCGTCGTGCGCGCGGCGGACCTCGCGCTCAAGTCCGCAGCGAAGGCGGCGGGTGCCCTCGCGGACGCGGAGGAGAACCAGGTCCGGACGACGCTCGCGTCGCTCATCAAGCTCACGCTCACCAAGCTCGAGCTCAAGACGGCGCAGTTCGAGGAGCTCGAGGAGCTGCTCGAGGAGGAGCGCAAGAGCCTCGAGAGCGCGCGCATGGCTCTCGTCAACGAACGCGTCAACCTCAAGCGCATGCTTGAGCACGTCAAGAGCGAGCTTTCCAGGCACGCGAGCGCCCCGAGCCCGGGCCTTGCCGCTGCGGTCACCCAAGCGCAGGCCGGACTTGCCGCGAGCGGGCAGGGCACCCGAGTGAGCGAAGTCCAGGCTGGGACGTCGATGGAGGGTGATATGGGGCCGGTGGGCGACGCAAGTGTGGCACAGTTGAGCTAAGCAGATGACACCGCACGGAGGCTGTGGACCGATACGATACGCTCTCGTTTTCTCATCCCTCGCTGTCTGATTTTGTTACCGTTGTTCCGTACGTGTAAATTTTTGCTTGTGAGATTATCGATTAATATGTTGTAGTGGCTAGTTCGACCACATTGCGAGACAGATCAACGTGCAGTAATTCCACCGTCGCTTGATGTCGAAAGGAGATGTAAATGGTTGCAAATCCTCAGTGAACCCAATTCAATACCTCCTCCTAAACGTGCTTATGTACAATCCGAGCCATTCGAAGCTGTAATGGGAGAAAACTAGGAATCCGGAGCTCTACAATTCTAAGTATCACACAATCAATCGGAGGCTAGGATCCCGACCGAGGACGTCCGACATGTGCCGTAGCTTGAGGCGGATCCTGTACTTGCCATTGTTGCAACATCCGCGTTCACCTATATGCTGCTGTTAGCGGAACCGTACGCGCGTTGTCACAGATGTATGACAACTTACGACAGTAGTCCTCGCCCTCGCGCATGATGACCCTACACACGGCCAATCGCGCGAGGTCCATCACGTCCTCCTCCAGTACAAAGCAGCAATTGACGACGCCGACCTCCTCGATGGGTTCTGAACCGGGCGCGATGAGGTCGACGGCGCACCGGCTGCGAACGAGGTCGACGAGAGCCCGACCATGGAGCATGCTGCACCAGCGGAAGTCGATACGTGCGAGCTTGGGGCAGAACCCGCGCGGGCCGCGTAGGAGCGCGACAGTCCCGTCTGAGATGGACGACTCGTGTAGGCGAAGCTCGCGTAGGAGGGGGAGAGCAGCGAAGCAAGCCGCGAAGGTTTCTGGGGCGAGGTCGATGTCGTGGAGCTCGAGGAGCTCGAGGGGCGGGCGTGATTCCTCGAGGAAGCGTTGAAGGCTAGGCCCAATAGGTTGTTGTCGGTACCCGAGGTCCTCGAGGGAGCGCAGATGAAGGTCGCGAAGCGCCGGGGTGTGAAAGTGGGGAAGAACCTCATTGAGGTCTGTAGGCCCGTAAAGGGTAAACGTAGTGAGATTCTCGAGCGAGATCACTCGCGACGTCTCGGGTTCGGGTAGGTATACGAACGGATGCTCGTATACAAGAGGCATAGATAGCGTAAGGACGCGCAGGCCAGGCATGCTTTCTAGGGTGTCGAGGACCCATGCCATAGAGACGGGATGGTCAGGACTGCTGAGACGCACGTCGAGTGAGAGATGGGTGATGTGGGAGGGGAACCTGGGTATCCCAGGGGGGATACCACAAACGAAGTTAACATTAACGAGCCACGGCGCCCGGTCCTTGCTGAAGATGTTATCGAGGGGTTGGAAGTCGAGAACGCCGTCGGGAGGCGCGTTGTCCACAACCAGGGTGTGGGCACTGATGGTCCGGAGCTGGGGCATCGGACTGGTACACGAGCGAAATATGAGGTTGGCCTGGGAGTAGAGGTCCGTCTCGACGTTGAGAGACTTCCATTGATTCGCGCGGTCGACGAGTAGGGACATAAGCTCCGGGAACTGCCATTGGGGAGTCCTCCACGACGCGCGGATGGTGATATGTAGATCAGCGCTTCCGGCCATTCTGAGCCAGAACCGAGTGCGTTCGTGGACGTTGGTGTCGTCGGTGCGGACGTAGACATACGACCAGACCTTGGGTGCATGGGCGGCCCTGCGCCACGTCGAACAGACGTGGGAGACGACGACGGGGGCGCGGGTCCAGCCATCTTCAACACAGTGGCCGAATATCTTGATAAGGAGCTCTTCAGGGAGACGGCGAGCAAGGGTGACCATTCCCCATGAGCGCTCTATTGCGGCGCGATGTTTGGCCTGCTGGTATCGCAGCTGACGAACTTGGTCCAGTAAACCTTGAATTTGTCCATCGAGTGACTTGATGTTTTCTTCATGCAGTCTAATCGACTCGTGTGCCCCCTGAATCAGCTCAGAAGTAGGTTCCAGACGAAACAAAAGGCGTTCTTCTTCTGGGAGAAACATCTGGAAGGGTATAAGCGCGTCAGAGCCGCAAACTTCGATTGCAATCAATAGACGACTAGGAACCTTGCCAACGAGGCGTTTAAAATGGCATCGAAATTGGCCACCGAGCGCTGCTTCAAGCGTTGCGCATGGATCTTCGCTCTGTCTTCTTGGGTGGTCGTCGTTAACGGTAAAAGTGCTGAGGACGTGTCAGTGTTCGTTGAGTGTTCGAGATAAGCAGCACCGATGACATAGCAGGCTCGCTGACTCAGCGAAGGAACGTCATTCACGGAAGCCCTCCGATCACGCCGGACTGGGAGCCGCCGACGGCCCCGCCGTCAGTTCCGACAGTCCGCGCCACTACGAACAAGCTTAGGGTGGTTGATTTATGCAAATTCATAGGCACCATTCTACCGATAACTACTTCAAGGTCATTGTCGTAATCATGATACTAGTACTGAGTTCTTCGGGCCTTTCCCGAGGCCCCTACATGGTCTTACGGCGATTCGCTGATGCCCAGGCACGTCACCGCTGGCACAGCGCATTCACTGCGAGTCGAAGTGGAAATCTGAAAAGGAAACTTTCAACAAACGGCGCATGAAAGAAGAGGTTGCTTGGCATACCAGGAGGAGTTCTCATCACGTTTGATTATCCAGTTACCAGCGACGCATCGCTGGCACCAGCTGGCAAGAGCAGTCGGTGCGATGGCAGAGTCTGCGACGACCACGGAGTCTTCTTCCTCTCGCTTGGCGATCCAATTTCCGAAGACTCCTGCCGCACCCCAGCCCGGAAGCGGAGCCCGACGTTCCAGAGCATCCTCGACGACAGCCGCGTCTTCCTCCCGCTTAACGACCCAGCTGCCAAAGAGGCCCCCAGACCAACCTACGGTCAGATATTCGTTAGCGTCTTCGATGGACGCCGCTGTGGCGGTTTCTTCCTCCCGCTTGATGACCCAGTTGGTGGGGACGCATGTCGAACACCACCTCGCAAGAGGTTCCGGTGAGGCCGCGTCTTGAGCGATAGCCTCGGAAGCAGCTACACCGCCCTCTTCCCGTTTGATAATCCAGTTACCGGCCACACACCGCTGGCACCAGCTTGCAAGCGGTGTGGGCGCGACCGTTTCTTCGGTAACCTTGGGGGCGGATTCCTTAAGACAAGGAGCCACATGGATTGAGTACAAACTCTACACGCGAGCGCACCGCCACGAGTAGAAGGAACAGACCTCGTCGGCTACTTCTTCTGCGACCGGAGATGCCTCACGCTTGTAATTATAAATCCCGTGGCCTTTCAAGAACGTCCGCGTAGCGCGGTCATAGGGCTGTGGGCAAGACGCAGGTTATTACGTACCCTCACGGTATGAGTAGAAGGATACTAGCCGGTGCGTCGTCGATGTGAAATGCGCCGCCCTCTGCACCGCCGGGCGAGCGGAAGGGGGTGAGATGGCCGCACTGGGAGCAGTAGACGTCATGGTACACGTTTTGGGGCGACCGGCCGTCTCGGAGAGCCTCGACCAGGAACTCTGGGGAATGGACGCCCCGGGCCAACGCCGTGAAGACCCTTATACTGAAAGTGAGCGGTCATTCCACAACTTGGCAAATGGGGGAAAGCTTACCAGTCAATAAACTCTGTCTCCTTACCGCAGTGCGGGCAGATGTGCGGTTTGGACGTGACGTATGTGCCTTTCATACCGACATCGTAGAAGTCATGCTGGAGCAGTGTACTGAGTCGATCTTGCTCGCCTTGGCTGATCTCCCAGGAGTAGATGGGTAGGCCGTTCGCATCATCGTGAACACCCGTCTCGGTAATAACAGCGCGCTCAGGGGCGATGTAACGTCCACATGACTGTAAAAGCAACGTCACACATGAGATTCATGAGACGAAGGTGTGGGGGACATACAGGCGTTATGTTGCATAGAACGCCGACAAGGATGAAGACGAAGAGATGCACAGGCTTGAATGCCATCTTGAATCGCGTCACAGCTGAGTTAGCGTACTTGGTGAGAGTCTGAGTGGGGCTGTCGATCATCGTGTTCATGCTCGCCTTATATACGTGTCCTTAGGGAGTCTAGTGCGGTACTTTTTCTGTGTTTCTTGTCCGCTCGGCAGCCATCCACGCGACATGTTATCTGCGGCGCGGGGTTTATACGTTACGGCGGCGTAGGGCGCATCATTGCCCAGACCGATCTGAGACATAGTTTATGCAACGTTGGGTATGTGCAACGGAATTCCGGGCCGCGCCGACGACATCTGTCTCAGTCTGCGTTCCGCATATAAGCGTCAGTGATTCTGAGAAGAATAATTGGGGAACGGCATTCTACCCGCACAGATTCCTACAGTCGTATTCATTTAGTGGTCCATAATGGCTAGAAACATTTTCTTTAGGATCTCGTGGTTCGGCCAAGAATAGTTTCACGGACGGCAGCCGCCTCGAAGTTGGATATCGAATGAATTAGCTTGATGCGCTGAGGGGCACCTGGTTTGCATGAGTGATAGGAGGTACTGAATGTGGTGAGATCGTGCGGTAGCACACGTACCCGGCGCAGATACACTGCCAGTGAGGTACTGGTCTGATATGCCGTGACTGATAGACTCGGGGGTCGAGGGTGGTTGAACTTACACGTGCAATGCCCTTATGTAATCTAGTGTGAGCGTTATTTAGCGGTATGCAAGGGGGATCAGCACATATAATTGGTTCCACGCTCAGAGTACCCCAGAGGGAAGTGTGAGAAGCATTTGAAATTCGTGCCGACTGAAGTACTGAAGACCCTACGAGACCAACGCCAAGCGGTTAGAGCGGCCTTTTGGGCGCAGCGGACCGATCGAGGTGAGATAGGGCCTAGAGATAGTGCTTGCAAATCCAACTCATACATACCGTACATCCTCCGTTGGCAGAGTTGACTCAGAAACGAGCAGTTCATGGTCTTCTCGGAAAGTTTGGAACTTGAAATCATGATTGGCGGTCGAGCGACGGAAGGAAGTTCATAGGTGAACACGGATGCCGAAAGTAAGATAGTAGAGCTAGAAGCGCTGATATCATTCTAGTCTCCGTAGTATTGAGGCCCCAGGGACATGGCAGCAGGTTCAGGGTGTTCGCCAGCCGAGGCCGCTGAACTTGACTCAGGCTCAAGCGGGCACGGGCGCTTCGTGGTGGCTCGCGAGTAAACAGGCCAAAATAATGGATGATTTTAGCGCGAGGCTGCCAAGCGCGTCACAGAGTCGCAGTACTGGTGCATTCAATCCACTCGCTCGTCCTGCCCGATGTATCACATGTCTTCCAATGAGGACCAGCAGCCTCTAAGGGCTGAGAATACTAGACTCAGACAAGAGAACGCACAGTTGATTGAGGTAAGTCGGACAGGAAACTCCCGGAAATGCCACCGCTCGGCGACCATTCAGTGGCACCGCTGTGAGCTACTCTTTCAACATATGGTCTGACCTTCACCTGTAGGAGTTAAAATCTCTTAAAGTCACTGTTTCACGTATTCTGAAACAGTTCGGGGTACATTGCATACCTTTGGTTTTCATTCTATCAAGATGCCGCTCTAACATCAAGCTCACAGGCTGTCCCAACCGTTGATTTGCCCCTGGCAAAGTTCTGTGATCTTCCTGCGGAGATACTCGAGATGATCATCAAAGAGGCCACTTGCCATGGTTTCGAACGCTTAGCTCCCTCGGTGCACCAAGGCGAGAATGGCTCGTGGTTCCAGCGCTTGCGCTTCCAGAAAGGGCTCTCCTTGGTCTGCAAGGCATTCCACTGGCCTGCGACTAAGGCTCTCTATCGCAACATTGTGTTTCATCGCATGGGGCAGATTCCAGCACTAGCTCGCACTCTACGCTCTCCTGACACAGGTGCCACCCGGTGTGGACTGATAAAAAGCATCAGCATGGATTCATGCCCGATCCTGCCATCCTGTGCTGACGTCATAGAGGAGGACCTCGTCTGGATTCTCTCGCAATGCACCGCCCTCAGGTCTTTCACGTTCAATGCAAACCATGCGTTTATTATGGCAGAGAATATAGACGATCCCCTGGAGATGTTCAATCCGACGTGGTGCTTTCAGCAGGCGACGACAAAACACCGCGAGGCGCTCCTAACTAGACCTCTCGCCTCTCACTTACGCGATCTTGCGCTCAGCGTAGACCTCACTGAGGACTCCACCATATTCTCTGTGCACGAGCTATTGCAGCAAGCACCTGTACTAGTATCTCTCAAACTCTCCCATCGTGACATTTGGACATCACAGGCGGATTCCGCACCGCCTTTGATCCAAGGCCCGTCCTCTATCCCTCAAACCAACGTTCGTCTCCCCGCGCTCACCACACTCCACCTGGACGTTGGCTTAAAACAAGGGCCTCTCACCTATCTCACCCCGCGCTGGGAACTCCCCGCGCTGGCCCGTCTGACCCTCTACGCCGTGGCCCACGCGCCTGGCGCAGGCTCCTTAAACCTTACGCGGTTCCTCAGCCACAGGCGCTGGGGCCTCCGACTCACATACCTCCATATATGCAAACACCACGACGCGTATGTGCAGGTCGAGAACCTCCTCTCGCAGCAGCTGGACACGCTGTGCCCCGTGCTCACCCATCTCGTCGTCCCCGACCCACCCGATTCCGCTCCGTATATTGTTAACTCGGAATCGCTGCGCTGGTTAGACGTGTGGCGCCTGAACCGCTCTGCCTACGCGACGGAGCTGCGTGACGCGCCCGGAGAAGGCTTGGACGATTGGACGTGCACCACTTCCCGCAGGGCCCTCATCACGTGCGATAGCCAGGTTCCTGCCCTCCGCGGTGTGCGGGTGCTCCTCCCGGAAATGGGCTGCTACAATCCTGTCAAGGCGATTCTCAGTGAAGAGGAGGTAGATTGGCCTACAATTTGCGACCCGAGCCTTCTGGATGGGGACGGGGGCGGGCGGGGCTATATAGTGCACAGGTTCCCAACGAGGTGGGTCGTGCAGACGGCGTTTTTCGTCGTTCCATACGACGATGGTCTCTTGGAGGACTTTGTCCCTGGCGGTCAGGCTCACGGGTTGGAGCTAGGGGACCATTACAGTATGGACGAATTTCTACCCGATCGGAGGGATGGGGGAAATGAGGAGGACGGGAGTGACACAGAAGGTAGCGAGGATTCTGACGACGAGGATGAGGTAGGCGATTTGTTGCTGGAGCTAGGGCTATTGCGCGATGGCACTAGTACTAGGGCGGACGTTGGCGAGAGATACTTATCCGAAGATGCGAGGCTTGATCGCGACGCCATCCTGGAGGTATTCGCATACTCTCAGTATGACGAATGAGTATACGTACCTGTACAAATCGATGATCATTTTAGCGCACGTTCGTGTGTAGTCATTCTCAACGTAGACCACGCACCAATGACATCGAACGCGTGAGTAATTCTATCGACTTCAGGACTAGAACATGCTCTTGTGTATCCTCTCGCTTCAATATCACGGCCGGCAAGACAGCGGAACATGTCAAACGATTGGGGAGTGAGGCATGATGAGTACAGCTGAGCATGATATATAACTGAGAAACTAGATCGCCTCGATACATGAAGATAGAGGCGCTTTAAGAGACACAGGGATCACAAAGGGATGACGCCGCGAGTTAAGCGAGAAAGCTGAGCTTGAGCTGAGCTGCACGACATGAAGATGCGACAGCATCGATGCGTCGAGCTAGGGTAGAGTCGAGGGGAGACGTAGAACAGCAAAAAGCCAACAGTTTAAGAAAGCGGCCATGCCGAGATGGATGGTGATAAAATACAACAGCATATGAGACCGTATGAGATGAACCGTACAGACTTAAGATGCGTAGATAAAAGCGAGAGATACGGGAAAGGGGTCGTAGAAAGACAAGGCATTGGCTACGTCTATAAAACTCCGTGACTAACTGCGCGGGGGGGCAAGTACGAGCGTAGGCACGTAGGCCGCACATCATTGCATTCATCTCCGAAGTCAGAGCCTAGGAGGGAATCATTCAGACGCGAACATGTCTCAGGAACAGAAAAAGTAGACCAACATACTAGAAAGCGTTCTCTTCGCGCTTTTCGATCCAGCTGCCCCGAACCGGAAGCCAGGCGACCATTGGAAGAGGTTCCCCAGCATCCTCGACAATATCAGCATCTTCCTCACGCTTGGCAATCCAGCGGCCCGGAATCCAGGCATTCGGAAGAGGTTCGCCAGCGTCCTCGACAATAGCAGCGTCGTCTTCACGCTTGGAGATCCAGCGGCCCGGAAACCAGGCGTTTGGAAGAGGTTCGTCAACATCTTCGACGATGGTCGTGTCTTCCTCAGAATTTTCACGCCTGGAGATCCAACGGCCCGGAAACCAGGCATCTGGAAGGGGTTCGCCAGCGGCCTCGATATTAGCAGCGTCTTCTTCCCGCTTGGAGATCCAGCGGCCCGGAAACCAGGCGTTTGGAAGAGGTTCGCCAACATCCTCGGCGGGCGCAGCAGTTGTGACCTCGTCGGTTGTATCTCCAGTGATCGGAGCGGCCTCGCGCTTGTAAATCCCATGGTCTTTCATGAACGTTTTCGTAGCGCGGTCGTACAGCTGAAAGCGTGGTGCGAGTTAGTATGTAGTCTTTGACTGTCCAACACGAGGTGATTTTACTGACGGGTGCGTCGGCAATGTGAAGTGCGCCGCCTTCGACGCCACCAACTGAGCGGAAGGGGGTGAGGTGACCGCATTGAGAGCAGTAAATGTCGTGATACACGTTCTTAGGGGAGCGGCCGTCTCGAAGAGCCTCGACCAGGAACTCCGGGGAATGGACGCCCCGGGCTAGTGCCGTGAAGACCCTAGCGATAGAAGTCAGTGCTGACTCCATGTCCACAACAAGAGATAATTATACCAGTCTATGAACTCCGTCTCCTTGCCGCAGTGCGGGCAGACATGCGGCTTGGAAGTAACGTATGTGCCTTTCATACCGACATCGTAGAAGTCGTGCTGAAGCAGCACGCTGAGCCGGTCTTCCTCGTCTTGACTGATCTCCCAAGAGTAGACGGGTAGATCGTTCGCATCATCGTGAACGTCTATCTTGGTTATAATGGCGCGCTCAGGAGCAACGTATCGCCCAAACAGCTGTCAGAATATCATCAGTACATGAGGCTCAACAGTCGAATATGGGAAGACATACAGGCGTTATGTGGCATAGAACGCCAAAAAGGATAAACGTGACCAGATGCATGGGTTTGAACACCATCTTCAATCGTATGAGAGTTCGGGATGTGTACTGAGGCGAGAGCCCGGATGCGACTGTCGACCGCCGTGTTCATGTGTCCTCTATATATGTGCCGTTAGTCAAGCTGGCAATTTGTACATGTTTAGTCGTCCACTGTGACGGAGATAGGTTAGTTCATGGGTTGCCGAAGTACTGTACGAGATTGGCAATACTCAGCGTAGATGCAGCGGGGGGCCATGTTGGTCCGAGACTGGCGGTTCAGTTCGCGGCGAATTGGAGACGATGGTGGCGGCGACGTGAGACCGTGTGGGCGGAAGGCGGAGATGCGAGATGTGAAGGTGAGGCAAGGGTTGAGTGCTATGCCAATCGCAGACTGCTAGTTACACCGGGTGATCACGTCGGTCATAGATTTGTGAACGAGGGGCCCCACGAACTGGGGATGAAGAGCGGCGGTGGCGTGAGACGCGGGGAGACGGCGGAGATGCAAGATGCGAGGAAAGGAGAAGACTGATACCACATGTCCATCGTATATGCACATGGATCCTTTTGAGCCGGAGCTAACGTACCAAAAGATCTCGTGAGTCCGAAAGAACAATGGATGTCGCCGTTCGGGCGAGACGCCGTCGCTCGTTTACGGCGCGCTACCCTCAGCCGCCAGTGGTTATCTCGGGTCCGTCGACACAGACTAAATCTAGGTCTTCGAGCGCTGCGGTCAGCAACCGATAGCTGAGTGTGAGAAGCTGTGTCCAGTGTGAGGTGGGGGAAAGGAGTTCTGACTTCCCAAATGGGCGGAGAGGGGGCCGTGCGTGAGTGACGTTCGAAGAGCAGAAAGGAAGTTAAAGAAGGCAGCATAACCACACCAAGACCCCTAGTCTATCCATAGCCGATCTCCATCGGAGCCGAACAACTTGAGTGCGCGTCGGCGTTGGCACGGTCCCGTGGTCGCGTCGCTCGGCGTTAGTGTCACGTAGATGATGGGCCGCACGCGATAACACCTCTGCATCTCCGTGCTAAGCATGATCCACACAGAACTAAAACGTGAGTAGACTGTGCTTTGGAGTCGTTGGTACAGATTTGTTCTTTGAGATATCTCAGTCTAACCGAGAATAGCTACACGGACTGCAGCCGCTATACCTCGACGTCTAATATCGAGAGCATCAGGCTGATGCGCTGGGATTCACCTGACCCACATGAATGATCGAAAATACCGTATATAGTGACCTCCGCAGTGAATCGTACGGCATGACCAGTGAGCGAAGTGCAGTTGCATGCAGCTAAGGGGGCATTGCGCTGATACTGCGACAATTGATGGTCTTGGGATCCACTGGGAGGGTGCATAATACCCCTGGCGCCTTTATAGACTCGTTGAGCAGCTGGGTACCATCGATATGTTGACGAACATAGATCCTTAATGGTTCCATGTTGTGCCCACTGCGAGTACCAGAGGAAGAGTGAGAAGTTTTTGGGATTCGTGGCCGATCAATGAAGACCGCAGACCCGGTGCACCGAACGGTTTAGATCAGCCTCATGAACACAAAAGAGTGCGGTGGGATAAGGTCAAGACTCAAGATGTGATACTCACGGAACAAACTGATGTCATCCTTCACCCAGGTGAAAGGTTTGGCTCGGGAACGTGCACCCTGCCAGGGAAAGAAAAGCGGAGAACTTAAAACATGAGTCGTCCACGGTGGCAGCCGCAGTGCCAAAAGACTAGGAACTTGATCCACTGGCATGCGATTCGAGATGCCAATCTTGCGATAGAGTAGCCTGATATGTTGTTTAGCACCACAATATTGCTTGTGTGCGTTCCGGCTGCAGGTGGATGGTAGCGTCCGAGGGACGGATTGAACTCGCACTGGGCTTCCTTGAAGCGCTTGAGGGTGGCTCGGCGGGGTCGCGGCGTACGATATGGGCGCTTGTTGGTGGCTCACGAGCAAACAGATCAAAATAACGCGTAATTAGCGCGCTAGCGCGTCGAAATGAGCGCGTCCCAGGTCCCCCCATCTTGAGTATCCCGTCAGTATATCCCTCCTCGGTTTCTCTCAACACCTCCCTCATCTAAAGGATCTCTGACTTTGTTGTAAAACTTGCACCTCATTAAGTATGGCACCCCAAGCCAAAGGTGCAGACAAGATGAAGCAGAAAAGCCTCACGTCTTTCTTCGGCAAGAAAGACGGGGCGAACGCGACTCCTGTAGAGAAACCGAAACGGGCCGTAGACGCGACACCTCACAGGCCTAATGTCAGCACGCGGGAGAAGGAGAACCCAGCTTCGTCGTCGCCACTGAAGGAGGTGCACACGCCCATGCCCAAGGCCAGCTCGCAGTCCTCAGGTGTCGCGAGTGCAACGTACACGCGCAGTTCGGATGGAGGGCGCAGTGCTTTCGAAACTCCTCCCACGAGCGACCCAATAGATGTGGACATGGTTTCGTCGGACGTTGATGCGCCTGAGACAGCTCAGAGCAGCACGGGCAAGCGGGTGAGTAAACGTGCATGTGCGTGCATACAGTCACGTATGCTGATGAATATTCCTGCGAGTAGGCTGCTGTGCGCAAGCGTAAGATCGTCGTTGAAGACTCGGACGATGACCTGCCTGCCAGCGACCCCATTCCTTACAAGATGGCTGCTGGACGTTCGAAGAAGCCACGTATGTCGGCCGTCTTCTCCGACGTAGAAGACGAAGAGGAAGGAGAAAACGCGCCCGAGCTCAACGCGTTCGCCAAGCGCCTGACGAAGTATCAGAAGTCACCGAAGAAGGCTAAGTCTCGAGGTATGTTAGTTATGCTTCTTGTCCACACATCACTGAAACGTTGTTGCAGGTCGGAAGAAGACCGACGACGATGACGACTTCATTGTCCCGGACGATGTGGATGAAGAGGACGAAGAAGAGGATACTCGCCCGTCCTCGCGCGCGTCCACTTCGCGCGCATCCTCTCGTTCTAGCGCGCTCTCTGAACTCGAAGATGAGGATGACGAGGATGACAGACCCAAGAAGCCCAAGAAGACTTCGGCGCGCCCTCCCCTAAAGAAGGATGCTAGCAGCTCTAAGGGCTCCATGACCTTCCTCACTGCGGCTGAGCAACGAGCGCGCCAACAGAAGGAGGACAAGAAGAGTGCCGACGACCCCTTCAGCTTCCTTGTCGACGTCAAGGACAAGGACGGTGTCAGACCCGGGGAACCCGGTTATGACCCGCGTACTTTATATATCCCGATATCGGCCTGGAAATCCTTCACTCCGTTCGAGAAGCAGTTCTGGGAGATCAAACAGAACCACTTCGACACCATCCTTTTCTTCCAGAAGGGCAAGTTCCTTGAACTCTATGAGGAGGACGCGCGTATCGGCCACCGTGAGTTCGACCTCAAGTTGACACAGCGCGTCAAAATGAGTATGGTGGGTTGAAGTTATTGCCTTTCATGTTCACTATCTCACGGCCGTCGCAGGTCGGCGTTCCGGAGATGTCTTTTAACTTTTGGGCTGCAAAGTTTCTCGCTAAGGGTACGTACACCTACGGACATATCATTAATATATGAGCTTACATTGGTGTCAGGGTACAAGGTCGGCCGTGTCGACCAAGCGGAGACTGCTCTCGGTGCGGAGATGCGCCTCGCCGCGGATAAGAAAACCAAGGGCAAGAAACCTACGGCTGAGGAGAAGTCAAAAGACAAGATCGTCCGCCGCGAGCTGAACAAAGTCTTCACCAACGGCACGCTCGTCGACGCCGAACTGCTGACCGACGAGCAAGCCGGACATTGCGTGTCTATTCGTGAGGATGAGACCCAGGAGAACAAAGATGGGAAGCAGTCGTTTGGCATATGCGTGCTGGATAGCGCAACGAGCGAGTTCAACCTGAGCGCGTTCGAGGATGACGTCTGTCGAACGAAGTTGGAGACACTGATCCGGCAGTTGCGTCCGAAGGAGATCGTCTTTACCAAGGCGCGTCCTTATTATACGATGCGTGGGGCGTACTAACATTATGGACTACCTAGGGTAACTTGTCAGTTTCGACTACTCGCCTCCTCAAGGCTGTTCTCCCTGGTAACTGTCTGTGGACGAGTCTACGTGAAAGCGAGGGCCTCAAATACCAGGCGACGATCAAAGAACTCAAGAAGCTGTACCCTAAGCAGGATGACGATGACGAGATGGCCGATAACCCCCATGGCCTCAGCAATGCCGTTCCCGAACCCATTCGCAACGTGCTCCCTTACGAAGGAGCCATCGAAGCCTTGGGTGCCATGATATGGTCCGTCGCTCGCTCGGCGTAGGTTGACCTCATGGCTTATTACGTTTATAGGTACTTGCACACCCTCAACATCGACAAGGATATCTTGAGCATGAAGAACTTTAACGTCTACGATCCGATGAAGCGAGGCCAAGGACTGGTGTTGGATGGACAGACCCTGGCGCACATAGAAGTGAGTTTGATGTGAGGGAACGAGGACTCGTTCTCACGGTCTGACAACCCTCTAGGTTCTGCAAAACAGCGAAGGAACCGAGGAGGGTACGCTCCTCAAGCTCCTTTCCCGCTGCATTACGCCATCAGGTGCGTAGCGAGCCCTCTTTCGGCTGCGGATGATTGACGTCTCTACAGGCAAGCGTCTGTTCCGCATATGGCTATGTATGCCTCTCCGCAATGTCTCGGACATCAATGCACGTCTTGACGCGGTTGAGGATATCCTTCAACACCCTGAGTTCGAGGCGGCATTTACTGGGGTCGCGAAGGGCTTACCTGATTTGGAGCGTATTGTTTCTCGCATTCATGCCAAGAACTGCAAGATTAAGGACTTCCTCAAAGTTCTGGCGGTATGCCGCCCCTTTCATGTTGTCATTTGGATTTGAGCTCATTGGGAGCTAGGCGTTCAAACGATTGAGCAAGGGCCTCTCCGCATTGGCCGACGCGGCGGACGCGTTTGAGTCGAAGAGTATCCCCGGCCTCCTTCGAACGGCCCCCGATCTTTCCCCGAATCTTAAGCACGTATCCGCGATGTTTCAGACGCCCGAAGAAAGTGCGTATACGAGTTTCTTCGTGACAATTTGTTCCTGAGCTCCTGCCACTGAACAGATGCCGACGAGCTTGTTCCGGAAGATGGGAAGGATGAGGTGTACGACGGTGTGATGCAGGAGATCAACGAGCTCGAGGAGGAATTGCAGGCTGCACTGAAGACTATTCGGAAGCAGACAGGGTACGCATACATGTTCCACTTTGTGATGTGGGCCCGTTTTCGAACCTTCTTGCAGGCTGGATGCGACGTACTGGCATAGCGCTCAGGGCACCAAGGTCAGTTGCGTTCTCTCCAGAGGAAGTCATGGTCTAAATGGCCCATCTAGGAAATCTACCTGGTCCAGCTTCAGGGCAAGGAAAAGGATAAGAAGCAGAAGGATTGGACTCTCAGTGGTTCCACGAAGGTATGCAGCAATCGTCACCATGAGCCACGCGCGTTTCTCAGATTCTGCACCAGAACGCCAAGCGCTACGTCGTGCCGTCCCTCCAGTCCACTATTCGCAAGCTCAAGGAGGCGCGCGAGAACCGCAACACAGCGATCAAGGAGTTCAAGAGCCGCCTCTATGCCGAATTCGACGCCGACCGGAGCCTTTGGCTGCGCGCAATCCGCGTACTTTCCGAGCTCGACTGCCTGTTCAGCCTGGCAAAAGCGTCGAGTGCGCTTGGGGAGCCGGCATGCCGGCCGGAGCTCATCGAAGGCGATGAGGCCTTCATTGACTTCGAGGAGCTCAGGCACCCGGCGCTGAGTGCAAGCGCATCGATGAAGGGAGACTTCATCCCGAACGACGTCAAGCTGGGTGGAGACGTAGGCAGGATCGCTTTGTTGACTGGGCCCAACATGGGGTAAGCCGGATTCGTTTGCATCATAAAGGCGTCCACTAACGAGGCCACTTGATTACTAGTGGAAAATCTACCGCTATGCGTATGACTGCTGCCGGTATTGTAAGTCGTTGCCTACCCGCCACGTATATGCCCTATCTCATCCGCTATAGATCATGGCCCAACTCGGCATGTTTGTTCCGGCGAAGAAGGCGAGGTATGGTGTGTTGCCGCTTGCGCTCTTACACAAGACTCACGCTCGTCACAAGGTTATGCCCGGTGGATTCCATCCTCACTCGGATGGGTGCCTATGACAATATGTTCTCGAATGCTAGTACTTTCAAGGTGGAACTTGACGAATGGTACGCCTGTGCGTTACCCTGGCTCTGTTCGCGGCTCATACTTTCTTCTAGTTGCAAGATCTTGAGGGATGCCACACCCAAGTCATTCGTTATTCTTGATGGTATGTTATCTGGTTGAAATTTTCTCTCCAGATGCTAATGACTTTACAGAACTCGGTCGAGGCACGTCAACTTATGTGAGTAAAGCATGAGAGTCTTGAGTGTACTCGTACTGAAAAGGCTCCAGGATGGAATGGCAATTGCGGGCGCTGTACTGCATCAGCTCGCGACGCATACCTTGTCGCTTTCCTTCTTCGCTACACACTATGGGTCCTTGACGGACGACTACGCTTACCACCCTAACGTGCGGAACATGCACATGGAGACCCTCGTCGACGACGAAAAGCGGGAGGTACGTTCTTACGTTCTGTCACTTTCCTCCCCACAAACACCAGCTGATTTCTCCTCGTTCCCTAGCTGGTCTTCCTCTACAAGCTCGTTGACGGTGTCGCAGGTTCCTCGTTCGGCACTCACGTCGCGAACCTTGCTGGAGTCCCCTTCGACGTCGTCGAGCGCGCTGACGTCGTGTCGAAGGACTTCGCCAAACATTTCAAGGAGAAGCTCGAGGGTAAGAAGAGCAAAGCCTCTGGCCGGCTTCCGCTGTCCGCGCAGGCGGACTTCGCATATCTGTTCAAGCTCGCGACGGGTGCGATCGGATTGCCCGCGGACAAGGTTCGCCAGAGGGAGGTGCTCAAGGTGTTAAAAGGCGCGGTGCGGGGTGCGTTGAAGGAGTGCGCGCCGGTCGCTGCCTAAAATCTGAGGGGAAGGTGTCGATGTTGTGCATCATGGTGGAATGCTGATCTCACGCTCTCGGACACGCTGTCGCTTGTTGCTCCGCTGTTTGCTCTGTGTATAGTTCATATAATCGTACAGTACATATCGCACGTCACACTACACCTGTTGATATCCTATCGCTGTTTTACCCTTACAGTCTGTCGACCTCCACAGCCCTCCGAGCTTATGGGCGAACATCGTCGGCAGCATAGAGCTGGAACTCCCATGGCAAACGTTGATGAGGGCCACCCTCGCTGAACCAGATCCGGCGCAACCTGCATGTGGCGTACACCTTGACGTACGAGACGTGCGAGAACGTCCCGCTGGGCACTTGCGCCCGGCTACTGACAATTGGCTCGTCGCTGTCTTCATCTGCTCGTGCGAGGGCTGCCGAGGAGAAGTGGGAGATAAATGTGGGAAGGTTGAGAGAGATAGTCGTCCATGACGTGAGCGGGCGCGATGAGGGCGATGGAAATGATAATGGGAGGAGTAAGAGCGGTGGGTCTGACAGCTTCAGTCTGGGCTGCTTCTGTTGTAAAGGATTAGTCAGCAATAGAGATGGTGAGGGAGGAGAGAGCGAAACCGACGTGATAGCAATGCCGATATCTTCGTTGAGCTCGTAAGGGGAACCGCCTCATCCCATCTGGTCACGCAGAGACAAGAATAATGTGCGCATCCACAAAAATATGCATAACGGTATAGAAGACACATTACACGACAATCTACCCAACGATGGGGAACACCAGACGAAAACGGGAGACTGGGAGGTAATCGTTACTCGTACCTGGAATGTGGCGCATCTAACAACTCCTTCGTGACCGGACTGGTCAACGATGCCGACTTCGAATGCCCATTCCCTGCCCATGTTGCGGACCTGTAAGTGGATCCATGGATGCTTCAGGCCTAAATGCCCTCTCGCGGTGCTCCGGGAAGACGATGTGGATGTGGTCGGTGGGCAACGAATGTACGTCTTGCGTACAGTAGGTGATTGGATGTGCAGGACGGTCTGGTCAAGTGTGTAGTTCGGCGACGAGACTGCCGCGTCGTCATCGTCTCCATTGAGGTCATTGGCGACAATGAGGGCCCGGGGCTTTGGAGGGGCAGGCTTGGAAGTGGAATCGTTAAGCAGGCAGATGAACGAGTCCGACGGAAGTGAGGTGTCCGTACGAGACGAGAAGAGACTCAGAGGGTCGCTTCCCGTCGCGGAAAAGAGCGAGATGAGTGCTGGCTGGACCGCCGAGGAGAACATGGAGGGCGCGAGGTGAGATGCACCAGATGCGAGCGTCTCGCCGACGGTCGACTGGCATCATCCATCGCCGCGCTTGGCTCCCACTCTCATGTTGTTCCCCAACGTCGACCAATGTGAGGCCTTTGATGATTGCATTGTGTCCCCGCACATCACATTCCTCTCTTCAAGATCTCAGCTGCTGTGATTTGTTATAGGCGGCGGAAAGCCATTGACGTCTTGGGTGCGCTCGTGATACATATGTTATGACCTCTCCTTGTCCAGTCTATGGGCAAAAGAATGTGCATCTAGTTCCCCTGTCGCACGGAACGAGTCATGCAGCACACTCTCACTTGCAAGATGCGGTGGATAGGTCAAGTCGGGCAGTGTTGCGTGTGCTTCTGGCCTGCAGCGTGTGTGAAGCGTGTCGAAGGGCGGGGTGGCAAAGGCACATACGCTCCGTAACGCTCGCACCGCCCCGAAGACGAGTAGTCGAGAATCGAAGGTGCGTCATCATGTACAAGGCCACGTTGTCTATGCCGACAGTCTACTGATATAATCTATCTCGGGGACAGTCTAGATTCTGCATATTCGCACGTTGTTTTCAGACGGCCGAGAAGTACAACAACTTCTTGTGCCACTCCGGTTCGATGCCCGGGTCGCCGGTTGGTCGCCGGCCCCGTTTACAAAGTAACCATGGTGCTCTACGTCGTGAACCTTAGCGCTGCTTATGACGAACAGAGGTCTGCTTCTATTTGTTGTTGTTCGAAGTAGGCGTTTGCGGCCTGACAATAACGGCAGTCTCTAGGATTTCGGAGCGCCCGCGTCCCCCGTCCGGCCATTCCGCCCTGATGATACAGGCAGCCCAAGGCGCACCGACCAATTTTTCAATGTGCCACCCAGCTAGTTTCAATCTCAGCGCAAGGCACCTGCCGCAGAAATCTGCGGCCAGTGGCCACAGGTATCGCCAAAGCGCCCCGCCCTTCTAGAGGCCAAAGCTTCAACCTCTGGCCAATTGCACGAGATGCAGAACCGTGGTGGCCCCCGTGTGGCCCTTCAAGCGCGTTCTGTTATAACCCCGCCTCATCCTGTCCTGCCTCCACCCACTTTGTTCCTTCGTCCCGCCATCTCGTACGGCCAGCGTCCGTACAGCTTACTCCCCCAGCCCTCAGACGGAGACGAACTCTAGCACTTCCTGCAACTCCTACATCTCAGCCTCGTGCTCTCACGCTTGATCCAATGCGTTCCCCTCCCAGTATGTTATTGTACCGCGATCTCTCATACAATAGAGGCTGAGTGGCAACGCAGTTTCTCATCGGGCTCCGCCCCTTGGCCGCCTCGCTAGCATGGTTACTCGGGCTGCGCAAGCCATTTCTTCCTCACTCATCCAACGGAGGGCGAGGTGCGTATTGTTTTTTTTCTCTGCCTCGCACGAGTCCTTACCCCTCTTTCCAGAACATCAGAAGTCAATGTCGAGACCCTCAGTTCTCAGTCCGATGTAGAGTCGTCGTCTGGCTCTGACTCTCCCAGGTCATCCAGCCCCATAGATCCGGCTCAGCAAGAAGCCGAAGCTCCTCGTATGCCGCCATCTAACGGTGTGTGATCAATACTTGGCTCTTCTCCTCCACTTGCTCACTAAATCCTAGAAGATGTACAGCACGTCGCGCTACCGCCACTTCCAGTCCTGCCCTCAGTTCCCGAAGTCCTTCCCCGTCGTACCGTCGCCCGCGTCTACGTACCTCCCCTCCCGGCCGCATCCAACGTTCGCCCCGTCGCTTCCACGTCTGGTGAACCTGCCTCCAGCTCCGGCTTCCGTCCATCCTTGGCTTCCGCTTCCGCATGCACAAGGTCGCGCTCTCAAATAGTTCGCTCCGAACCCATCGCCAGCCGCATTTGTATTTTTGGTGCCAGCCGCGGCCGTGACCATGCTGATCGCGCCGGACCCAGTACGCCTCAGCCAAGTGGTTCTCACCATATAGGTCCGTCCGACCCAGTGCCTGTGCGAGGCCACATCCCACCGGGCCATCGGCTCCGCCGTACAGCCGCTTCGGGCCCCGGTAACAACTGGATGTTGGAAGGACGACCAGAACCGGAGGTCCACGGCAGAAATCCGGAGTGGAACCCCGAAAACCGTGCGTGTCCATCTCTTATACTCCTCTTGCACGTGACCCACATTCCGCTGTACAGAGGTTTGGGACCCGGCTTGGGGCTCCGTCCCTACTATCGAGGACGTGAGGAGGACGCAGGGCGGCCCTGCGACTGCGCTCAACATCATGTTATACGTCGACGACCGCTTCGGGTACAACGTCGATGCGCGCCGCGTTGCCATGGCCCTCTTGTCCCCGCACCACGAAGGCGAGTTCGTGCAAAATTCGGCGCCCAGACCCGCGGCGCCACATCAGTACATCAATGCCATTCTTCCGCCTTGGGCGTTGCACGAGACCGACTGGGAAGGCGGGCTCGTCCCACGGGTCCGCGAGGAGGAGTCGGCATCGGTGCGCGCGGACGACGCTGCAGACTCTCAGGCAGGGAGTGACGACGACGAGACTATGGTCGGCGAGGACGAGTACGCGCGCGAGGCGTCGCCTCCTTCCGCTCTCGATGACTGGCGGTTCGCCCGCGCCCCACGGCCCCCGCCGTCCGTCGCGTCCTCCACGGGCGCGACGTGCGGTGGATCTTCATCGCACCTCCGTCCGCGTATCCTGGCTTTGTCGCGCGCTGGCCCGTCCCGCGCGCGTCCTCGCGCCAACACCGGGCACCGTGCTTCCCGCCGCGACGACTCGCGCCCCTCGGACTCCGCCGGTCCCTCTTCCGCCTCTCCCTCGCACACGCGCAAGCGGTCGCGCGATGACGCTGACGACGGCGACGCCAACGCGAACGACGACGACGAGTCGCGCTTCCCCCGCAAGCGCAGGTACAACCCCACGGAGCGCTCCTCGTCGACGGACGTATGGCGCGGCTCCCCAGTCCCGGAGTCGCCGTCGTCGTCCCCGCGCGGTTCGCCTATCCCACCCACGCCCTGGCGCGAGCGCGAGCGCGCACGGAGGAACGTCGTGAGGCTCCCGACGCCTTACCCGCGGGGCGTTCCGATCGCGGAGGCTGGGGTGGAAGTGAACATGAATGTAGCGCCCCACGAGAACGAGGGCGGCCGCCCCGGTGCGGAAGCGGCTTCGTCCCTCGCAGAGCCTTCCAGCTCGCCGACGAGCCCGAGGGTCCGGAAGCGCACGCGCGCGGCCGCTAAGGCTGAGGAAGAAGAGGCGCAGGCGAATGCCGAAGAGGACGGGCAAGACCAGGAGGAAGACACGCGCGAGCGCAAGCGGTCCAAGACTGAGGACGGCAAAGGCGAGGAGGCGCACTCGAGCCCGAGGGCGCGCAAGCGGGAGCCTGGCAGGAGTGCTTGAGCTGCTGGCTGCGGCTTTGAACTCGCCTCGGTGTATACCCCGCATCGCCTTGTCCCATACCCTCTATTCGACAGGCGCCGTTTCTCCTCGGGCTCGTTACAGCTCTCTTGAGTCTCTCGGTCCTGTGTTCTCAATCCCGGTCTCAACACTTCTGATTCCTCTTTCTCGCTGCCTGTCTTCCCGTCTCAACTCACTTCGCTCATCTCCTCCTCTTCTCTCCCCATCCCCTCCGTCTTCCTGCCCCCTTCTCTCTCTGTCCATTTCCATCTCTCCCCTCCATCTTCTCGATCATATCTTCGTCTCCCTCCTCCCTCCCCCTCTTCCCCTCCGGTGTCCTCTGCCTTCTGACATATCCCCTTCCGCCCCCGTCTCTCCTCTCCCCATCTCTGACCTCGGATTCTCCCTCTTCCTCTCGTGGTATCGTCTCCCCGCGTTTGCGCCTCTATAGATTTTAGTAGATCCTAGGGCAAGCTCGCCTCCCGGTTCGTAGCTCGCTCTCCTCAAGTTTTCAAGTTTAAGTCCCGGGTTCGGTTTCGGTTCCGGAAAAGGATATTGTTGGACGCTGTAGCTGTAGTGTACTGATCCCTGTTGTAAAATTGCTCGGACGGTTCCCTGCTCCCTGATCCTGTGGCGTGTGCGCTTTGTATTAATGGATTTGTGTGCGGTCGAGGACCGCTTCTGCTGCTACTTTTTGGCGTGATGTTTGACGTCTGATGTCGCGGCCTTGTTCGAGTGCGAGCTTCAAACTACTAGGGTGGAAACAAGGCACACGATGGAGCACGACATGTATTATACAGCATCCAGATTTACAGATCCGAGAACATCTCCAAACAGACGCGTCCAGGTATCGCTCTAGGACGGTACTAAGGTATCTTCACTTCTCCCTCCCCCCCTCTACACCGTCGCGACCCACTCCTCGACCTGCCTCCACACCCCATCCCTCACCCTCTCATCCCACCACCCCATCATCAGCACATCATGCGGCGCATCGCGCACCCACACCGTACGCACCTCCACCCCGTCGCGCTCCATCGCCCCCACGAGCTTCATCACCTCCCTCTCCAGCCTTTCCGCGTCCCCGAGCACGACGCACGTCCGCGGGAACTCGCTGAACAGGCTCAGCCCGCGCGGGGACGCGATGATCGGGCGCGCGAGGGACGTCGGGCTCCTCTCGCACCCGTCCGCATCTAGGGGGTTGCCGTTGGCGTTCGGGGGCCCGGTGACGAACGGGGCGGGCGTGGCGTGTGCGGGGACGGGGGTCATGGGTACTGGGGTCGCGGGGACGGAGGACATGGTGCGGAGGAACTCGCGCTGGGAGGAGTCGAGCTGCGCGATGGAGAGGTCGGCGACGGAGGACGCGAAGGCGTCGCCGTAGAAGGCGGCGAGCACGCGCATGCTCGCGGGGCTCACGTACGGGCTGTGCATGGTCTCGATGGGGTTGTGGCCCAGGAAGGTGCGTTGGAGGAGCGCGCGGGGCTCGGGCGTGTCTACGAGGTAGTCGGTGTCTTCGTGTGGGCGGGGGACGTAGGAAGAGGGCGTTTCGGGGAAGGCGTGTGCTAGACGGTATATGTTAAGAGGCTGGAAATGACCGAGCGATGGGGATACTCACATGGGTCGCACGACGGAGACAGCAGGAGTAAACCGTGGGGGAGCGGCAGCAGACCTTCGTCCCGTATCCAACGAGCGAGGGCGAGGACTAGGTTCCCGCCAGCGCTATCGCCAATGAGGACAATCTTGCAACCCAAGTGGGCCGTTTCCTCCGCCACGCGTTTGTGTATCTCGTCATTCTCCCGTTTGTTCTTGGCTTCCTCTCGGTAGTTGGAATTCTCCACGCCAAGGTAGTCGACGATGGCTTTGATCCCTTTGCCCGACTCGTCCTCCTCTTCGCGTCGGCTCGAGTCGGAACTGGCAGCGACTTTGGCGGCATGCCGTCTGTGGCGTTGTACAATGTGCGCATACACGGCAGCCGCGTCTTGGACTGCGGCGGGGAAAGGGGCATGCTGAAGGAGGCGGTACTCGACAGCGTGTATCTCCGTGAAGGCCTTGTCCTATGGAGCCATGAAGCAACATTTGACGCAGCTGAAGGACGGTATGACGTACCTTCATGAGCCGCGCGGGTATTTTTGACGTGGACGCCTTCTCGTGCGCAGACATATGACAATAGCCGCCGCCGTGGAGGAAGATGCCAATGAGGGGGACGTCGCCTGCCGCTTGCTCGAACTCTCCGCTGTCCATCAGCCCGTCTTGCGATTGTTCAGACTTGACTTCAGGGCATGTCGGAATGACTGTGAACGATGAGCTACATCCCATCACCATGTTAGGACGGCACTCACTCTTGGGACGCTCCTTTGGCCAGACGAAACATCCTACACGCTTGAACGGGACTTGGGGATCGGCGATGATGCCAGAGCGCAGTCGTTCGGGCAGAGGGTCAACCCACTCGAAGCGCGTGTATTTCAACGTCCTGTTGTCGCAGCCCTTCTCCGGGTTGCGAACACCCCATGTGACGCCCGCGAGCTCGGTGACCCGGTATACACGGCGGGTGAAGTTGACGGATATGCAGCACTTGACAGACCAAGATGGGCGTGGACGAAAGCTCCGGGGAAGAATGCCGTAGTAAACTGCCCACCAGACGGACATAACAAGGGTCGTGAAAAGTCGCTGGACGACATAGAGCGTCTTGAGAGGTTCCCTGGCGTAGGGCATGTCGTCCTGGTACGAGAAACGTTTTGCGGGAGGCATGGTGTACCTCGGAGCACGGGGACCGTCGTTACAGAGCGACTGAGAGTAGGCGATGCAGCGAGCGTGGGGTATGCGGTGGGTGCTGAAGGGAACAGGAAGTGGCGAGACTGGGGAACATGACGGAAGACAAGCGGGCAATAATATATTCTGGGCTGAGAACTGGGCTGAGTCTGACGTCAGAGCCGTGGTGCCGTGTCCCTCCCGCCACAATGTCAACATGCGACAACAGCGGCAGCAGCCACGCGAAAGATCTCGATTGCCCTCTGCGATCGTCTGCGGCTCTGGCGTCACAGCCTGCGCCAACTGACAGCTTCATCCGCCATGGCCCTCGGAGGCTGATGCGACCAGTCTATAAAGCTTCCGCCCGTGTCCCTTCGTCCGTCGCTACATCTTCTCTCCCCCTAACACGTACACTACACTCAGGATGGCACCGGTGCACGTCCTCGATAATTCCTACCTCGCCATCACCCTTCTCGTCACCGTTGGCTACCAGATGCTGGGGTTTGCCATAGCGTGGACGCTCCAGGTACTTGTACTTCACACCATAATGAACAATCTCTGACGTGTCTCCAGTTTGACAAAATCACAGATTTCACAGGAGGTGGGCTACGTTTTGGCTACGTTTCTAGCGCACGTCGCAATGTCCTTCACTCACTATTGCTTCCCAGGCTCAAACTTCTTCATCCTCGGTGGGCATTTCGAACAAAAAATCTTGTAGTAGGAGCGGATACTGACCGCATATGCAGCGCTTCTTACTCTCTTGCTGGGACAAGAGTTCTCGGCGAGAAATGTCGTCACCAGCGTCTTCGTCATGGTCTGGGCGGCTCGCCTCGCAGGTGCGCAAAGGTATCCCACTGGACCGCCGTGTTTTCCTGACAGTTGGATTCTCCAGGCTTCTTGCTCTTCCGTGTTCTCAAGACAGGGAGCGATACCCGCTTCGATGACATCCGTTCTCATTTCTTCAAATTCTTCGGTAGGTGCACGATTCATCGAACAAGAAACGTTCAGGAGCGGCTGACTTTTCTCGGTTGACAGGGTTCTGGATTGGTGAGGAATACAGGTCGCAGCCGTAGTGTCGTCTGCTAACTGTCCTTACGTTTTCAGGCCAGATTATCTGGGTTTGGATTGTCTCTCTCCCGGTCATCATCCTCAACTCGCCCAACGTATCTTCCGGGCGTGCGCTCTCGTTCGGCACAGCCAGCGACGTCCTCGGTATCATCATATGGTCCATAGGCTGGTTGATCGAGTCCGTCGCAGACCTGCAGAAGTATCTTTACAAATCGCGCGGCGCTCCCAAGGACAAGCCGATTGACGTACGCTCTCTCCGCCTGTTCACGCTCGTGTGATGCCGACCTGTTCTTTTGCGCAGGCCGGACTCTGGGCGTGGTCGCGCCACCCTCCGTACTTCGGCGAGTGAGTCCTACCTCAAGAAATATTCCCATCGACTACCGGACTAACCCTCTTGTAGGATAATGTGCTGGTGGGGCATCTGGACCCTCGCCGTCGCCCCAAGCGTGAGCGGGTCCGTGAGCTCCTCCGCCCGCTCAGCGCAGCTCGGCGCACTCGTCTCCCCCCTCTTCACTATGGTGTACGTTCCCCCCTCCCCTCCACTCATCCGCCCCCGTCTCACCCGACTCCCACTGCCAGGCTCCTCCTCTTCGGCTCCGGCGTACCCACAGCCGAGAAACCCACCGCGCAGCGCTTCTACAAGATGTCCTATCCCGAAGACGACTCGCCCGACGGGGGCGACTTCCACGAGCGCCAGCCGCAGAACGGCGCGTGGGCAAACTATCGGGCCTATCGCGCCCAGACGTCGATCCTGCTTCCGCTTCCCCCGGCGGTGTATCGTGCGTTGCCGGGCTGGGTGAAGAGGACGGTTTTGTTGGATTTGGGGATGTATGAGTGGACGCCGGAGAAGGGTGCGTGAATGGGGAGTGGTACTGGGGATGTGGTAGTGTGTGTGTATTGTTGGAATGGACTATCTGGATGGACTCGTCTCGGTCGTATCGATACTTCTCTCAGTTACTTCGTGAGCTTCTTCCCGGGTCGAAAGACATCGCCCGTTTCGCCCAATCCCGCCAAATCACCATGAACACGCTTCAAAATGCTAGCGCACCCGCGCGTGAACACTGAAACAAGTTCTGGAAGAAATATGCGACTTCCATGACCGTCATCTATTCTCGGGGGATCCTATGTCTACATCTTTGGTTGCACCTGTTCGCACAACGCATTTCTCACTGTTCCATCTTATCCACAGTACACGTCCAACGGACACCCAACGCTCGTTCCCTTAACCGCACCCGACACACCCGCGATCTGCAACACGGCATTCGCGATCCCCCCAAGGCCCTCGCCAGCAATCATGCCCGCCGCGACCGCATAACAGTACATCGCCGCGCCCGCCGGCCACCGTCTGCGCCACACGAGCGCGATCACGCTCCCGAAGAGCATCGCCATCGGGTACGTGCACAACGGGCCGAGGATGAACGCGATCCCGACCGCGTTCCAGTTCGGGAACCACCCCCTGCGCGCGCTCGTGGGGCTCGTGAGGCGGTACTTGGCCGCGGTGGAGAGGACGGAGAGCGCGCCGAGGGAGAGGGCGGTTATGCCGGAGGAGCGGGGGATGGGGAGGGAGGGGGAGGAGACGGCGACGGAGACGGCGCGCCAGGCGCCGACGTCGGGCGCGGGGAAGGCGCAGGTGGTTGAGGTGAGGGTATTGATGCAGGGGTAGGCCTTGACGAAGACGATGTACATCCCTGCGGAGAGGAAGATGGATACGAGGGCGCCGAAGCATTGGGCGTAGAGCTGGACGCGCGGGGCGGCACCGAGTAGGTGGGTTGTCTTGAGGTCGCCTGCGGTTGTGTGAATATCGCCTCCTTTCTAGGATTGAAGATAAGACGCTCACCGAGCATATCAGCCACCTGTTCAGACGCGCCGAGCGTAATCATACCCGACAACCCGTTGTTGAGTTGGTTTGCCGCTGGCGAGAGACCTGTCCCCTTCGATATGCCACCAAACACCAGCTGAGCGAAGTTCCCGAGAGTGGTCACTGGCGTGACCGAAACCCGACCTGTGCATTCGGCGCCGACGAGCGAGAAGAGGAACGAGAAGAGGAGGGCCAGGAGCGTCACCCCAGGGTTCTGCCCGAACTGGAACTTCATCACGACCATTGTGACGACCATTCCTGCGGCGAGGCCACCGACCCACATCCACCACGGTGTCTGCTCGTGCGGCGGTACCGGGTCGTAGAAGGCCCCTTCTTTTTCGTTCTCGTCAAGGGGCCTGGCGAGAGTCCGCGGGCCGAAAAGATAAACTTTGGCGTCCTGCACGAGGGGAGCCAATGTCATCGCGAGGCTCTTCGCCACCGCGCCTCCGTTCGCAGCGATCTCGGCCATGCTCGAGCATAGGAGGATCGCGCACCCTGGCCAGATCATCCAGTACTTCGGCGAAGGCGAGTTGACGGGATCGTCCAGGACCATGTTGGCATAGTTGACGTACTCGGGGAACATACCGGACATAGAGGCCGGAATCCCGAACGCGCGGTTCGTCGCGACAAGCGCGGGGCCGATGATAGCCCAGCCGAGGGCGGAGCCACCGACGAAGGAGATAGAGGAGTTGATTGGCACGAGGAGACCAACGCCGATGAATGCAGGGGTCCACTCCCAGATCCAGCCCTGAACCCATGGAGTTAGCACAGTGAGAACATAGTAAGAGAAGGCGCATATACCCAGTTCTCAGCGGCGATGATCCATTTCCAGCCGGCCTTGTAGAACCACCATCCGAAGTGCCAATCCCACATAACTCCCGGAGCATACTCGCTGGTAATCCTCCAGACGATGGCAAGAAGGAAGGAAATGATAAGAGCGAGCGTTTTCTTTCGGGCATTCGCGGCGGCATTACGGCCGACGTGCAGCGAGCGGATGGTGTAAGCGGCTGCAACTGCACTAGGGAATGTGAGCTTGAGTTTGAGGATGTAGAGGCGGCGCAAGGGCATTGTGAAGAAGATGCCAACATATGCACAGCAGAGCGTGAACGTGATGAGACGACTGTAAGAAAGATAATCAAGCCGAAGCCTCCGAACACCAGGATTCAGATGCGTACCCGAAGTCCGACACGGGATCATCTCCCAACAGTCCCAGTTGGTATGCTGCGGGAAAGCCAGAGGTGAAAAGGAGGCCTAAGGAACCCGCCGCCTAGAAATGGCATAAGCGGGACAGTATGAGAGCGTGCACATGGATACCGACCGTAGCGGCGCTCTGACAGCAAACATTTTCCTTAGGACCGAAGTATCCCCCTCCGAAACGCGATGGCAAGGCCTTGGAGAGCGGCTTGAGAATGGCGAAGCCAAAAATTGACCCGAAGAGAGACGCCCCGAACGTCCATCCCGTCTTAAGGCCGAGATACACGCTGAGTAGCAGAGATGAGCAAGGAGTAATGGTCAAGGGCGAGAATATGAGTACGTACTTGCTCGCAGAGATTACAGCGCCAAGAGCACAGCCAACGAATACGGCACGAAAAGTGAATTGTTGTTCTTCGGGGGCATCAGGGTCGACGGGGAAAGGATCGACAGTCCCAAAGTCTTGGAGAGCATTGTGGTCATCAACGTCGAAGGATGATACAGAGAGGATGCGCTCGACGTCCGTTAGTGTCTGTTTTTCGTCGATGTCCGACTTGGACGCTTCCTGAGGTTGGATGGGATGCTCATCCGACTTTGCGGAATGGAGACCGTCATCGGTACGAGACTCTTCGATATCTTGCAATAGCAGCATGGTCGGGCTCACTCTACCCAAGAGGCGAGGGTGACGATGGAGCAAGCAGCCGTTGGAGTGTATGATACGCTGGGCCTGCTCATGGCCTTTATGCAAGTGTGTCCTAAGAGATATGCCAACTTGGGAGTCGATACCAGCCTATGAGCGGGGAAGGATCGGATGAGAACTTGATCGCAAGGAGAATGATAAGAAGCGGAGGGCCGTGAGCTCACATGTCTTGCGATATCTCGCAAGGAGTGGGAGCGAGTACGGCATCTTCGACCTTGACAGATATAAATGGACTGTCGCGGGTGTTGAAGAGCAGAAGGAAGATTTGCTGCACCGCGAGGGCAATGTCACGACAGGTGATAAGCCCATCCAGCGACTTCTGTGTACCGCTATCCGGGTGTGGGTAGGATACGGTCAATGTGGTCGACTTTGAAAAGTTAGAGCGGTGCGAAGTTGTACGCCCGCCGGGAAGAAGTCGTCAGCGGACTCGCTCGCTTCGGACTTTGAAACTGTAAACGGCGACTTCGTGATCCCAGATCATTTGAAACTCCGTTTATAATGCATACAGTCGGGGTTTATGCCTATTCGATCGCACTCCATGTCGCAATCATGGTCGCAATCCTTATGAGGGCGTCGTGCAAAGTGCGGTTGTCCATCTCAGTGTGGATCAAATCACGCATACGCGCCATAGCAAGTTCCAGCAAGACAGCCATGGACTAGCAGTATCCGAACCATATCGTACGCGGTATCTCTACCTAGGGAGCACCCCGGGAACGGTGGACAGAAACACATCGAATATCGTACAGAAATTTTGAATCCCCGTAGAATTCCCCTTTATGTCCCTTCGAAACCGATGGCTTGGTAGGACAAAGATTCAACGTTGGAACGTATGGCTTGCTTCGCATAGTCACCCCAGTATTGCTCAAACCTGGAACGACCGTCCACCGTCGATGTGGGGGAACGGGCCGCCCTCGACCTCGCCTCCTTCCCACTGAGTCTTCACCCATTCGTCAAGCCACTGAGCCTTCGGGAAGTCCTCCGCCGGGACCTCGCCGTCTTCCTCGATTCCGTACAAGCGCGCTTCCTCCATGACGCGCCGGTACTTCATCGCGCGCGCCCGTTCCTTCTCCGTCTCCCGCATCTCCTCTGCAGAGAAGTGCAGCGGGCAAGGCCATTCATCCCTCGCGACCGCCGGCCATTCTTTCTGGAGGCGCATGAGCGCGGCGCGCAGGTGCACGATGCCGCGGTGCCACGTGCGCGTCGCGCAGTGGATCGGGTCCACGATCGCTGGGAGGTGTACGAGGGTCTTGGAGATGGCGGCTAGGAGTGGCTCATGCGGCTCGTCGTCTGGGATGTGGCGTGACGCAAGCGCGAGGCTTCCGCGATACTCGCGGTGGATGAGCAGGGCGCGGTTGGAATCGGGCGCAAGATTCTCGAGGATCTCTGGCAGAACCGCGCCGTCGCCCAGCTTGCCGGGGGCGAGGCGCGACGACATGAGCGCGTGCACCGTTGAGCGCGCAAGTATGGCCTGAAGGAAGAAGGGAGCGGCGGACGTCCACTGCCAGTCAAGCACAGCGGAGATGTTGAGTTCTGGCGGTTGGACAAAGAAGTTGGACTGGAGGCCGAATTCGGGGTGCCAAAGGGAAGGGAAGCACAGTGACTCGTGGGGAACGATGTGAGGAAGGCATTCTAGCAGCTGATCGAGGAGTGCGATGTGGGCTGATGGAGAGTTGTCGTCGGCACTTCTGAAGAAAATATCAGAAGGGTCGCGAGGTTTAGCGTATGTCTTCAACCATTGCTGCTCATTTTTGATCAAGGCCGTGAGGTAAGATAGGGTATCCTTCCCTACAATAACCGGTTAGATAGACGAGAGACTGTGGAAAACATGCACCTACAAGGTCCACGATCGAGGTCCATATCCCGACGTTCGCCTCTCCAGAAATCCCAGTCAACAGTCGGTCCTATAGCAAATCCGGAAGGGAACATGTTGGCGATGGTAGAGTCTGCGGCGATGTCAGTTACGTGGGGGACGCCCTCAACGTCTTCCTCAAAGTAGACGCTCCCGTGATGGGTGAGACGCAAGGCGGGGAAGACATTCCGAATCTTTGTCATTTCCAGCGCGAGCTTGGACATCTTCTCCAAGCCACCCTTATCCTTATCCTTCAAGAGAGTGTCCCAGATGGTATCGAGCCTCACGCCGGGTGGTTTGGCCATCAAGATGAACTCCGCGCCAACCGGGGTGGAGTTTGCCTGGGAGCTCCACGTAAGGACTTTGGGAACGGGAACCCCCATGCCGTTCTCGACAACATTCATGGTCGCGACTTCGGAAGCAGTCATCAAGTGTGGAGGTCCCGCCAAGGGGAATGGCAAGCGAGCGATGGCTTCCTGCCCATCCTCGAACTTAAGTTCAAGCACCTTGTTGAACCCGCCTGTGATGATTCATTCAGTATGAGCTACACAAGATGTTTTTCAACAGTCATAACTCACTTTCGGATATTTTGTTCACGGCGGTGCACTTGGCACCAACAGTCTCGGATGCCGCTTCTGCGAGTGCGAATGGGTTGAAGTCCACATAGCGACGAGCGAGTTCTGAGATTTGAACGCGTCAGATCATTCGCCTTCGTGAATTCCCAGCGCTAGACGCACGCGCTTTCTCGTTGTACAGCCAACGCGTCAGCGTGTGACGCCGAAGCTCTTCGGGGTCCTGGACTTTCTGACCGTTCACCTCCAAGGTGAGCCCGCTGGTGGATGCAGAAGCAACCCTCGCTGCAGACGCAAAGCACGCCCGCCGGGGTGTCCTCGTCGAAGAAGGGACCTTCAGATGTGTACGCTTCACGAAGAACGTTGTTAGCAGAGTGACGACCAAGTGAGGAAACATGATGTCCCAGGGATCCGCACCTGAGAGAGCGCACACGTTTGGAAACGCTTCATCCTGTGGCCAAAGAGGAGACAATCAGTACGTTCTAGAGGGGCCTCCGAGCACTGTGCTGTACTTGTGCTGGCTCGGGGCAAGGTGTGAGAGAGGGCGACCGAGCAGCGACCGCGCTTTTGGGTCACGCGTCCCTTCCATGACGTCAGTCGAATCCCGCCTAAGCGACACGTTAATTCAAAGCATGGAGCTCTCACCCGCATAAGATGCACCCCTGTTGATGCTCGCTAGGACGCGTATGACACACGCAAACAATACAGCGCGTAGTCTGTTGTTCCATTTGCGAATACTTAGATACCAGCAGTACAGTAGTAGATCGTGCATAACGACACTCGTCACCAGGGAATAGATCGGAAGCCTCCACCGCTCGTTAACGACGCGCCGGTAGTGAGCTGATGAAATAGTCTGATTGAGTACAAATCGAACGAGAAGAACGTAAGTGAAACGTACCGCTGTATGTATCTGCTTATGCACCAAACACAGATCTTTCGAAGGGTGAGGCCTAGACACTGTAAGCGAGATAGAGATGAGACCTACAGTCAATGTACGACATGGCCGCATTGTTTTGGTCCTCGACGAGCATGTCACTAAACTCGATTTCTGTGCCGTCCATGTTCTGGCGCGCCAACAGGAATTTGGGCGTGTATCCTCGCTGGGCAAAGCGATGTGCCAGGACATTGCGAACCTGCGTCGCGAGACGCGTTTGCAACGAAGGAAGGTACAGCTACAGGTGCCAATGAGCATCAACACATGTTCGGTGATGTGGATTCGGAAACGTACCATACGGGGATCGAGCTGCATGATGTCATCGACGTCGACTAGATCCTTGAGTACCTGCGGGGACACACTCGACCCTATCCATAGTATCATGAGGTCCTCGTTGTCTGAAGATAATAGTCAGTTGTAGCTTCTCGTACGCATATAACCACACCATACCGATGAGATACACCCCATGCGATTCCATGAACAGATGGCTGTCCCGCATGAGTGACGGCAGGTCCACTCGCCCATTCGCGTCAGGTAAGGCGATCTCATCGTTCAGGTCGTGCAGTGCGAGCATTCTTGGGTACAGATAATGCATGGTACTGCGCACGCCCATGGCGGACAGCTTGCGAGCATAGTAATTGCGGACGTCCGCCGTGACGTTGCGGCCTGGGAAAACGTTAGTCACGATTACACAAGAAGTGTGTCCAACCGCTTTAACCTTTGAGGGGTTTAGTCTTCATCATTGTCAGGACGTACAACGGAAGCGCGCGGAACGCTTCAGGAAGAATGAGCTATCTCAAGTCAACTCAGAAGTCACTCGCGAATGTGATAAATCGCATACCTGAGTTGGGGCGGCAGAGGCTGCGCAGAACTTTCGATAGGCGTAAAGGATCAGTGCACATCGCTCCGTGAGTGCTTCTTGAATCTGAGCTATCCTTAGGGAAGGCATCTTCGATATCGCTAGTACGATCCCTTCAGTGCACGCGAGGTTCTCCGACTATAACAATCCTCACCTTCTCGAAGCATGTACGTGACCGTAGCGTCCATGTCCGCATACTGGAACACATTGCCGGCGAGAGTGACGACGCGCAAGGCAAGATTGTGGACACGAACGCGGCGCTCGCCGTTCGCCGTCGTGTACAGAATGGCGGACTGGACGAATGCGTACTGCCTGTCGTCGAGTGTGCGCGCATGCTCGAGTGAGACGCAGATCGCCTTGTCTGCGTCCATCGTACCGAACTCCATGTCTGCCGCGGGACTCTCGTAGAAGTTGCCATACTGCGTCCCAACTCGAAGGCCTAGATTGTTCCTCCGTGAGGATACGGTGGCAACGGGGAGGTACGGAGAGCGAACCGGATGAGCAGCGTACCCGCATAGAGCACGAGTAGACGGTTGTCCTTGATACTAGCCTCCGGAACTGAGAAGCTAGCACTATGCCGTCTCGCACGGGGTCGAACTTCGGGTGGAAGAACAGTTCGCCTCCGCTGATCGACGAGGGGAGACCTTCAAGGGATGCATCAGAAGACCGATCTGCTGTGAAACTTTGCCTCCCACCTATTGATGCGATGTCTATGGGACGACCCATGCCAAGGAACATGCTCACACCGACGCCCTCCGAGGCGCACTGCTCGCCAATGTCCTTCCATGTCTCTTCCCGGTGCTCGAACAATGTCCGCTCCTTGTCGGTGCCGTACATTGCCGCCTCGTCTCCATAAGGCGACAGCGCACCAACACCGATCGTAGGTAACGTTGCAGCGAAGACGACCACTTGGCCTCCTCTTCCTGCCTTTCATCCGGTGAGGGGAATGCAGGCGACTTTGACCCATCATAACTCACCAGAGATGCCAAACTTGAGGCCAAGACTGACCCTAGTGCAGCCTCCGTTTCTAGCGTTTGCTCATGACGTGCCGCTAGCGCATTCAAGAGATTGGTAACTGCCTCTCTACTGAAGGATCAGTCATCGCATAGGTCAACTGAGGACAGTCCGCGCACCTTGACTCCACGGGGTTCGCAAATAAACCATCAGTAGCCGGTAAGAATACATCATCGATATCAGGGACAACCAATAGCGGAGGCTGGCCATCTACTGGGGACTACAAGGGCCGACGTGAGTAAATGGGCCTGACACACTCGAGGCAAGCGCGTACGGATAAGTTATAGAACTGCAATGTCCGATCGTAAGCCAAGATAGATATGCGGCTTGAAGGCGGGAAGCAAGGCGGGACGCTCCCGTCCTCGCGGCCATACAATGCCTCCAAGAGCACCGCACAGGCTGCTTGGAGGAATCCGGACCGCACCGCGTCCTGCGAGACGTCAAACGTGAAGATGTAGTCCATGGGCACCGGCTTCCGCCTCTGGCTCTCCGGTGGCGGGGCGGCGGAGAAGTAGAGCGGGCGGATACTAGGAGGCGGATGAGGCGCCCAGTACTCCTCAGAGACGGCGAAGTCGACGGTACCCTTGTTCAGCTCGGGCCGCTGGAGATGGTCGAGACGGAGGAGGCTCGCGTCGAGGTTGCAGAAGTATTCCGACGCGACTAGAGTGGGTAATAGGTTCAAAATTGAGGGAGGAAGGCACGCGCGCGAAGGACATGAGCCGGTCAGGACGGCCGGGAGGTGCAGGGAGCGGAACGGGTGGGGCGCGTACCTTCTGTCTCGTGCCCACACAGATTGCACTTCCACCGCGCGCCGCCCGCGATCCAGGTGCACCAGGGATTTATGTATCCTTTACATCTCTCGCAGCGCGCAGGGCCAGCAGGACCCGTTTCAACGAGCGGGACGGGTTCTTCCCGAGGGTCTTGGTCCGCGAAAGGCTGAATGACGGCCGCGATGGGAACTTCGCAGTCGGAAGCAAGGCGCGACGTGCTAGGCATGTTCCATGTGGACATGCGGATATACCGCGGGGAAGTGTTGCCTGGTAGGACCTTATCCTCAGCGCTGTCCGGAGACAGGAAGAGCTGTTGGCAAGAGGCTCACCTTGGTCGATCGCGACAAAGTCCGTGGTGGACAGCGGTGGATGCTTCCCCGGGAGCGTCATGTATTGCTGGTCCTCCCATTTCTCCCTGTCGACCTCTATGGTGTCTATTGGCGACGGGATCTGCGCCGGGTCGATAGCCGCACGGAGGCCCTTGTAGGGCATACCCGCGCTGTGAGGCGGCTGAGGGATATGGGAGCTAGTGCTGTGCGCATACATGAAGCATAGAGCAGAGAGATGGTATCCAAGAGGAGGAGGCGGTGGCGGGGCGGCAAAGCGAGGGGCGTGCGCGGACGGAGAGGACGAGCTCGCTGTGGCTGACGACGAGCGCGGCTCTCGTCCGGCGTGGCGCTTGCTGCGCGACCAGATTCGGTCATTTGTTTGGCTGCAGCCTCCGATCCAAACACATCCTCCGAAGGTCCAGAACCCGAATAAGGCCACTACCTCCTTGGCAGTGCGTCTTGAGGTTGACCGTCGTGCTCTCTCGCAAGATGTCCGACATGGATGATTTTCTGAGCGACTCCGCCGCGTTGTTCGGCGAATCAGCTCCTGACGATGGCATAATCAGATATGGGCCTCTGGAATTGACTGTCGCACCCAAGGCATGTCATTATGCATGGATACCCGTATTTCGCACTCATTTTTGTGATAGGAAGGAAAGGTGAGTGAACGTTATCATAGTATCTTTTATGGGACTAACTCATATGTAGGCTAACACTCTTCTAGCGGACCATTTGTTCTCGCCTTCCTTACTGCTAGCAGAGCTCTTGGAGAGAGGTGTGATATCGCTGCACCGAAAAACAGGTAGGCTGACGAGAAACAATGCGACAGAAATGCTAACTGAGATTTCTCTCTCGTCAGTGGTTGAGATAGGAGCCGGCTGCGCTCTTCCCTCGTTGCTTTCGTCCACGCTCTCTGAACCGCCGGCACTGACGGTCATTACTGACTATCCCGACGCCACCATCATGAAGAACCTCACTAGAAACGTGGAAGGTAACCGGGCACATTTCAACAGCCAGTGTGCGGTGCACTCGCTAGGCTACGAGTGGGGCACAGACGTTCGCCCGCTATTGTGAGTAGGGGACGTGAACTTCACGGCCGCTTAGCCGAGCTCATTGACATCCATGCGCCAGGGATCTTCTCCAGGGACGTGGTGACGACAATGCCAAAGGCTTCGATGCAGTGATCATGTCCGACCTGCTGCACTTCGACCAGTCGCACGACGTGCTCATCCAAGCCCTGACATCCCTCCTCCGCAAAGACCCTTCCGCCCGCGCTTATGTGGCCGCGGGGAAATACACCCAACCACACATATGCGAACACTTCGTGCGGGAAGCTCGCAAGGCGGGTGTTCTGCTCGAGGAGGGTTTCGTTGAGAGTTCGTGGTTCGGGTCGTTGGAAGTCTCTGGGGGAGGTCTCGACCGGGAGCAGCTGGGTGTCCGGAAAAATATGTGTAGGTGGTGGGTCGGCCGGTGGGACAGCGAGAATCCAAATTACGGAGGTGCATGAGGCTAGTGTACAATGGTATGTAAGCTGTTTACAAAATAGTACCCACACCCGCTCACGAGTGAGACCATACAATTGGCCATAGGCGGGTGGTGGCGCAAGCAGTCGGTCATGCATGTCGGCATCCCGAACTCCGTGCCCGACGCACAAGCAGGAGGGTGTAAATCCAGTGGCGTGCGTGTGTGAGAATGACGCAGTGCATGTGTTGCCTCGGGGATTTGACCGAGCATGGAACGAGGGAGAGCAGAAGGGTGACAGAGTGCGCCGACTACATGTCATCCACACTCCATTCATAGCTCTCCGCTCCTCGCCGCCGCTTCTCGTTTTGCTTCTGGAAATACTTCTTTTCAAACCCGTTGCTACGGTCTGCAAGCAAGGTGCCAGTCAGCACCGTGGATGCCCGGTCAATGAGTAGGCGTTACTTACCGACGCCGTCCCAACGATATCCGGGTTTGATTCCGAAACGATTGGGCGGTGGTGGTGGGCCAGTGTATTCTGGCCGTCGGGGACCTTTAGACTTCTTTTTCTGTTGAGATGACACATGTCAATTAGATGGGGGCTGGAATGAGAGATCGGAGACGAGACATACCGTCAGGAATGCGGCGGCGGGATCATTCCAAAGCTCCTTGGCCCTTTGCTCCTCGTTCAGGTCTGCGTCATCAACCGTTCGAGCAAACGACCGGTTCTTCATTGCCTCCAGCTCGTTCCGCCTCTTCTCCGCGTCATCCCTCTGCACCAACCCCTTGCCCCATTCCATCTTCTTCGCCTCCTTCTCCTCTCTCTCCCGCTTCAGCCTCGCCGCCTCCGCCTTCGCAGCAGCCATATCCACCTTCCGCCCTGACGCATCTCGGTATACCGTCTCCTGCGCAGCCGCACGCTCCGCCTCCTCCTCCTCACGCGACCTCTTCGCCTCCGTCTTCGCCTTCGGCAGCCGCTTCTTGAGCTGCGCGGAGGTCAAGAGCCCGCCCTTGAAAGGTTCCTCCGTCTCCACCACCTGCGGTTGCTCGTCCTCGCCCGGGGGAGGCGTCTTGCTTCCGCCCTCGCCCTCGCGGACGGTCGCCCAGCCCGAGTCCGCGTCCGTGCGCTGCCGCTTCTTAAACCGCCTGTCTTCTGCGACCACCGCCTCCGACATGTCCATGTCTTCGTCGTCGCCGTCGCGGGGGATGTCTCCCCACCCGCTCAAGTCGTCGTCTTTGATGAAGGAGGTGGACGCGCTCGAGGACGCGGCGGACGTTCCGGCCTTGCGCTTCTTCTTCTTGGGAGGGTTCACCTTGGAGAGGATGGCGTCGGCCTTGGGACCTGACATGTACTTTTCCGCGAGGTACGCCTTGAGCGACATGGTAAGACAGAGGGCGGATGGCAGACGTGGAGAGGATAGGAAAGTTAAGACGAGGCGTATACAACCAGAGAGAACTAGAGCCACCAAGCCCAGCCTGGCTGAGTGACGCGCTCGAAACCGCCGGAGGCGCGTAGCCGGAGCGCTGGTCGGCTTGGTCCGAGCACCTGCCTCATCGAGACGCGCCTGCCCTAAACTCACCGCCGTATATAAGGAGTGCTCCCAGCATCGCTGTTTCCTCAGAACATACTCAGCTAGGATCTATTTTATAGGTACTAACTCGAGTCTCGCATGTTTACACATGCCACATCCTTCATATCCAGTCGATGACATGATCGCCCGCTCGTATAACCGAGCGCATGGCCGCTTCATGCGGTCGCGAGGACGTTTGGATCGTCGTGCCCACACTCCCTTCGGGGTGGTGTGGGCCGCGAACCAGCGAGCCGGGCGTACGTCTGATGGATTATTCTCGTCGTGTACTTTGTAGCCTCTTAATGGAATACCGCGTCTAAAGCAGTTTGCTCCAGTGATGTTCGACCGCCGCCTTTCTCAGATAAATTTTCTGTCGCCACAATTTGCAGCTCTGGGTACGGTGGTCTGAGAGTGTGAGATCTTGAGCTGAAGAGACGGTGCTTCCAGGCACGACGTCGTACGTTCACCTGAGGCCCAGGCTTCTAGTAGGATGCCATTTACGACCGAACGTACGTATGTGCCGTTATTGGTCGCATTCGAGCTTCGGAGTAAGTGTACTTCTTCAGTAATAGTACTGAGCACTTGCGTGTAGTCAAACGCACGCCGGGTTTACACCGCTCCTTCTGATATGCTTGTGCCAGTTACGGCCGAGTTTGCTCGCGGAAGCACCGTCCAGGAACTTGAAGTCTTCGGGAGTTGCTGTCAAGAGCTTCTACGGCCCGGGTCCCGGAACGCCCAGACAGTCCAGGCCCAATGGGCGCCTATGACGCGTTGACCCCGCACTGCGCAAGGCCTGCGTCGCGAGCGCTGCGTCGGCCACTGTCTCTAGCCCTTCGCTCGCCGTCTCCGCCGATCCAAGGCTTCATGTGGCAGCCATGAACTCGTCTCCTTCGTACGACAATCTTGCTGCCTGGGATGATCTCAACCTCCTCATTCCTGACAATGAGATCGACGATCCTAACGATCCTAGGAAGAGGTCAGTATCCCCTGTCTTCGTCTTACTCGCCCTCCAACCAACCATTCGCCAACAGGGATCCTCGTCAACAGCCTACGGAGCTTGTAGACCTAGACAGATCTATTGCTGAACTCGAGGATGAGCTTTCCCGCCTCAAACTCCGCCGAGCGAAGCTCCTGGACGAACGTGCCCTCATATTCCGCCTTCCGCCCGAGCTCCTCTCTCGCATCCTGGAAATGGGCGTGGACGAGTCGCTCGATCTCCTCCCTAGTCTCAGTCTGGTATGTCATCATTGGCGTACCATTGTCCTTACCACCCCCGCACTCTGGACCTACATCATCCTCGACTCCGACTGGGGGTGGCGCATACCTTCCTTCCTCCGCCGCCTCCGCGCACACCTTCAACGCTCCCAAGCGAGTAAACTCTTCATTGACATCGACCTGCGCCATGTCGACAGTACCGCGGACGTAGAGGCGATCATGGCCGACCTCGAACCACATCTCTGGAGGTGCTATTCCTTCAACGTCTCCGTCCCCGACTGGTTCCGCATGCGGAAAGTCCAGGAGCGCGCCGGGGGCTTGGGGCCCTCCCTCGAGGATCTATACATGCGCATAGACTCGTCAGATTCTGAAGTCCAGGAGCCGTTTCCAGTGCTTACCCAACCTTGCCCCCGTCTCGGCTACATCATGCTCGAGCATGCACCCCTTGAGTGCATCAATGTCCCAATGCCCGCACTACGCCAGCTCTATCTCCTTCGAGATCAGCGCTGCCATTCGTCATCCAGGATTGCGTATCCGTTCAAGGATCTCATGTCCATACTCACCTCCTCCCCCCTAAAGTGGTTCACCCTCCGGTCGGCAGTCTTTACGCTCGACCTCAGCGAGGAAGTTTTCCGCGCCGCACCAACGCCGAGCGAACTTCCGGGCCTCAAAGGTCTCTCGTTCGATATCGTCGACTCGGGAAGCATCTCGTTCTTCCTCGAATCCACTTCTCTACCTGCCCTAGAGCTCCTCTCCGTGAATTCAGGGGAGGACCTTCAGTGGCTCACTCGCATATCGTTGTCCCCATCAAAGTTTCCGTCGCTTCGCCTTCTTGACCTGCGCAACTGCAACTTTATCGGACCCGCACTAGTCCCGCTCGTCCGCGCCTTACACCAGCTCCCACAAATAACCGGACTCGGAATATCATCACCCTCGACGGGGATTGTCGGGACGCGGATCTTCGACATGCTCGCGGCGGGTCCCGACACCCTTGGTGAATGGCTCCTCCCCCGGCTGGAGGCTATTTCCGTCCAGAATTGTGGAGACATATCAGGCCACGAGCTCTTGCGTGTCGTGAGCGCCCGCCGTGGCGCAGCGAGCTCCCATGTGGCGAACATCGTCTACTTGAAGATCACTCAGTGCTACTCCCTCGACCCAGAGGTGTTAGACCGGTTGATAAATCTCGTGGACAACGTCCGCACCCTGTGACCCATGTCTCCACCCAACGGGAGCTATCGTGGCTTTAGGGTTCCTGTCTTCTCCGCCCGAACGGTGTATCGCTATGCTCCTTCCAGTCTGCTTCATCAGGTCATATTCTGTGTATCGCTCATCCTTGTGATTCCTTGGACATATTTCCCCGGAGGCGCCCGCGGGTGCGGACGTAGGCTAAGAATGTCGTAGTCACGGGGCAGTTTGTAGTTGTCGTGGCAAGTGGTTCCCTGCAGCGTGCTCTACACACAATTGCGTGCTGACGTGCAATCGTGATCCAGTACCTCCATAATCAAGGCCCGGATTCCTATTACTGGCAAACAATTTTCGGCTTGGCTCATCCTCCACTCACACGGTAGCCGTCATGGCCCTGCCTCACTTCTTGCCCGCGTTACGAGTCTGACCCGGCATCTTCCTAGGGTGACCCGTTCGGAAGTCGCGGTATCCGTCCCGTAGCGAAATGCGGACTCGTCCCGCCGTTCCCGCGATCTTGTCTTCTTGTTCGGGTGTCGAGATGTTCCGGTGAGTCCAGCTCGTGCTATCCGCGCGTCGATGACCGAGCGGCCGTGTGGCGGCGGCGGTGGCCGTCTCGTTAGAGGGTCCCCCAAACGAGATGATGTCGCAGCTTTGCGACGTCTCACCGAGGCCGCTCGCCCCGCGCCTCTCTTTGCGCACGCTTACTGAAACCATTTACGCCAGGGCGTACTCGGCGGACGTGCGGGGGCCCTTTCGCTTCCGCCCGCGGAAATGCTCGAGTCATCGATCTGCAAGGCGCCGTGCTGAAACCTTCGTGCCCCTCCGGCCCGGTTTCCTTGTGCCACCATACCCGACTGCCACACTCCTCGCGTCCGCCCGAAGAGCAGACGAAATACTGCTCCATCCGTGTCCATTTCGCCCCTGGCCGCCGTCATACCCCGGCGTACGACCGGCCATGCGGCAGAGTGGGTCTATGCCCGAGCTCTACAAGTACGTTTAAGTCAACACCATTACCGACCGGGAGCTGACCGGCGGGTGGTGTGTGATTAGACCATCTCCCGCGTCGCAAACATCCCGATCTGACCAACTGCAAGAGGCAAGACGATGCGCACTCAAACAGGGGGGCGGGCACACCGACTGCGACAAGTACGCCCCCTCTGCCCTCGGGAGACGTGGGGCAGCACATCCCGCTGTCCGAACCCGCGTGTCACGACGCGATGCAGAGCGCGTGCCGCTCGGGATCGAGATGCGGGTGCGCACCCAACGAATCTGATCTCCCTACACCCAATCTCCCGATGGGTCTCTCTCCCCCAACGTTCCCGAGATCGGTCGTGTGTAATCCGTCTAGCTGCGAGGGGATCGGGGATGCCCAGCGTGGCGGTGTCGTCGGTCGGCCGTGGACGCCCTTTCAATTAGAGCCGTCTCTTGGGGCGAGAATTTGAGTGATCAGTGCGCGGGGAGCATATAAGCACATCCGCAAGACGTCCAGTCGCCTCACTCCGTCTCCCCGCACCCGATCCCACTATTCGCTCGCGCCAAACCATGCCGGCGACTGTTGTCAGGACCGCGCGGTCCTCCGATGGAACATATATCTACGCGGAAGCGGTCGGAGACCCGAGGAATCCACCCGTGGTCTTCGTGCACGAAGCGACGCTGTCGTCGTCAGTGTATGACGACCTTTTTCAGGACCCACGACTGACTGAGCATCTCTATCTGGTAAGCCGTGTCGTCAGCAGCGTGCTTCTACCGTGTTTGCTGACGTCGTTCTATCTTTCAGGTTCGTTACGATCTACGCTGTCATGGAAGAAGCGGAACTGTGAAGACTGTGGATGGTCAACAGTCAAGTCTCTATGCAAACGACTTCCTCGCCGTCTCCGGGGCATTCAGTCTCCACAAGCCTATTCTCGTTGCGTGGTGCGTATGTCTCGGACACAGCGACCGCTCCGGATACTGATCGTACCGCCATCGACCGCGCTTGCAGGGGCTTCGGTGGTACGTGCCCTGCATCGCGAGCTTGGCTCCGCCGCCGCGCAGCGCGCTGACCAAGGATTCGCACGTCACGATCAGCCGCAGTCGTCGTAGACATCTGCGCGCACATCCGGCCACTGCCCATCGCGGGCCTCGTATACATCGCGCCCTTGCCCTTCACCGGTCCGATGCTCGCGCCGACGATGACACCGCGCATGCGGGGTATCGCGCAGACGCTGAGAGCAAGCTCTAGTGATTTAGCTGCGTCCGCTAGGGCCAAAACCGACTACGTGAACGCGCTCCTGGCGGGCGGGCGGCGGATACCGGACGCGACGCGCGCGAGCTGGTTGGGGCGGAGCATCGCGCAGGATCCGGAAGTCACCGCAGCCGCGCTCTCGCGGACGAGCGACCCCGCGCGGCTGCTCGAGGCCGGGCGGGCGGGGCTGCCGCTGCTCCTGCTCGTCGGAGCGGACGACGCGGTGGTCGATGGCGCAGTGGTGATACGGGAGCTGCGGCGGCATTTCCGCAACGCGGAGGCCCACGTTGTGGGCGGCTCGGGCCACGCGTTGCACGTCGAACGGCAAGACGAGTTTGTCAAGCTGTTACTCATGTTCGTGGGCAGACTCTCGGTGAGTCACTTTATGTGCCTACTATCCATCTTGTCCGCGGAGGGCCCGACCGATCGCGCCGCGCCGTATTTACCAAGCGCCCCTGTGGGAGCCGCCGCTGATGAATCATCTCCCCTGCACTGCTGCCGCACAGGTGATGACGCTCATGGACTGAACACGACCCGTCCACACCCACTACCGCGCCGAACACGCACACAGAACATCACGCACATGCGCGGACGACTGCCGTCGTCGAAGGCACCCGTGCGCGTGTGGTCTCTTTGGAGTAACTTATTGACGACAGCGGGATTTGTAGTCCGCTGGACGATCATTCTTTGCATGCTCTCGTATCCTTCGCTGCTCTTCTTTCTCGTTCCCCTGCCCACCACTCCATTCAGCCTCGTAGCCACATTTATCTCCGTTCCGGTCCACCTCCCTCTCGTCGTCCGCTCTGTTCTTGCTGTCCGTCACCGTCCACCCTACTGTATTTTTCTCGCATACAGCCTGATGTCTTCCTGTTCGAGATGTACGATGCAGATTGCTCTAATGCTCAGTGCCACCTTCATACGCGCGTATCAAGATCCGAGGCCGCCATATGTGAAGTTTCCTCGCCCTGCAGCCCTGGCACACCTGGGCGGCCTGGATATTCGGAAGGCAGAAGTCCGGCGGAGTTTGCGGTTTAGGTGCGATGCGCCGCACTACGCTCGAGTCAACAGCACTGCGCGCCCCGCCGGTCATCAAACGCCCTCCTGAGAGGGCCGCCCCGAATTTTTCCCGGTGTACGCGCACGGGGACACTCGCGTGTGTCGAAGCCAGGTTTCATGCGCATAGCGCGTCGCGCGCCGCAGGACCCGTCGTGTGCCCCGTTTGTCTGCGGAGGTGTAGGAGAGCTAGCAGCGCACCGGGCCAACACCTCCGGTGGATCTGTGGACGAAGTTAACGTTCCAGAATAGCGTGCGCACACGACCGAGACGCGATCGAAGCTCGGAGCCCATTCTGCGTCAGAATCAGGACGCAAGACTGCACTCGTGCGGCCGAGCGGTACGACCGCCGCCGCACTTTCCGGATAGACCGCCGCTTGGAGGGGACGCGTGCACAGCGCTCAGGCGGATGGGACCAGCGTTGTTGAAGGCTGCGGCAGTGGCGTCGAGCAGGAAGCTGTGGGGGTGGTGATGGCTGTTGTAGCTCGCTCGGCGCCATGGTACCCGCACAGACTGGAGCCCGGAGCGCGACGACTGCGAACACAATTAGACTGACGCTGTGCGCGCACCGACGGAGACTGAACAACAGTTGAGGTGCGTACCCTCTCACGAAGATTGGATGCCTGGAGTGGCTGTGTTGAATGGTCGATACGCTTGCGTAAGCCATGTGCTCCACCGAAGCATTACTACTCTGCTCCTTCCCTGATCAATCCCACTGAAGCAGTCGAGTAACCAGACGAGAAGTGTATCAAGTCACCTGCAACTTGGTCGAGAAGGTCACGTTTAACTCAACTCAGGGCCAGCCCACACCATATTTCTGATCCCCGCCACCGCATCCCGGACCGAGTCTTATGGCCGGAGGACATCGCGCACACGCGGCGTAGGCCTATTGAACTCAACCTGCAAGTGTCTCGAGGCCACAACGTGATACATCACGTCCACATCGGGGGGTAATGCGACAGTACTGATACATACACGTCATTACTAGATGCTTCCGTTCGCTGCTCTTCGCCGTGTGTGCCCGGACGACTACGCCTGGACTCCGCGGCTCCTCCAATATGCCCCATGCGGATACTCGTACTCGTCGATGCTCTTCTCGTGCATCTCGATACTGTCAGAATCAGACGCGTCAGACGATGGATGGCTAGAAGCGTAGCGCGAGATGTGGCGGGATAGAATGTCTACGCACCTGTACCCTTCCTTCGTGTTGTCCGGCACGTTGTATCGCCCATTCTTGTTAATCGAACAAGGATAAAGGAAGTGCTCGTGCAAATGGTCGACGAACTCGAGCACGTTGCGTTCCATCGTTCCCGAGATCGCGATGTAGTCGATCAGACTGCCCCGCGGAAGCAATACAAGGTTTGCGTCAGATGCGTCAGCCGCGTCCCCGGGTGCATATGCTGACGAGATGACGTACCTCAAGTGGATGACATACTCGCACAAACCTACGCCGCCAGCATGAGGACAGACGGGGACGCCGAATCTACCGCATCATGTGTTAGTCCTAGGATGAACCCAACGTCTGACAAGGTGTCGAACGAGACGCGCACTCACTTGGCAGCCATGAGAAGAACACTCAGCACCTCGCTTACGCCGGCCAGACGGCACGAATCGATCTGGCAGACATCGATAGCCTCGGCCTGGAGGAGTTGTTTGAAGATTATGCGGTTGTGTGCATGCTCGCCCGTTGCAACGCCAATTCCATACGGTTTGAGTGCCTTGCGGACAGCGGCGTGTCCAAGGACATCGTCCGGCGCCGTAGGCTCCTCAATGAACCTAAATAGCACAAGAAAAGGATCACAGTCAGCAAGCAGACTCAATATCCCAACCTGTTGCAATGAAACCAAGACGAGTCTAGCTGAGCGTTCACTCACCAGGGCTTTATTTCTGCGAGTCCCTTAACATAGTCGATCGCCTGTGGCACGTCCCAAACCTGGTTGGCGTCAATCATGAGCACGCTGCCAGTAGGCCCCGCATTTTTGCCGGCCAGATCCGGTCCGTTGGGGTCTCTGGGCTTAAGGGTGGGAGGCAGATACTGCGGGTCGTCGATGATCGAGCGGATGATCTTGCCTCGGCGAAGGTCCGAATCCCTGTCCGCGCCAACTTTCATCTTGAAGTGGTTGAAGCCGGCCTCCACCGCCTCGCGCGTGAGTCGTGCGACCTTCTCATCGCTATACCCGAGCCAGCCTGCGGAGGTGACATATGCGGGGTAGCCGAGTTCGCGGACCGTGGCTTCACGCTCTGCGCGCGTCGCAGCCTTCTCCTTCAGCATCGCAAGCGCCTCCTCGCGCGTGAGGGCGTCAGTGATGTATCGGAATGCGGTTGCGTTCACAATTTCCTCCTGATGGAACGGGCGAAGGTGTAAAAACGAGTGCTGCGCCGCAGCACGCATAGGCAAATGTACGCACTGGCGTCATATCCACGACCAATTTCCACAGAGGCTTCCCCCTGGCGCGCGCAAACATATCCCATAACGCGTTATCTACAGCGCCGAGGGCGATGTGGATGACACCTTTCTCGGGGCCAATCCTGGATGTCTCAGATGATGAGTTACACCATCTGAAAGTAGATATATGCGCGCATCGGACACACCATCGAAGCTGTGAGTCCGCAGACAGATAATCCCAAGTCTTTCCCATGTTGGCAAAGATCTCCTCGGTATCCTTACCAACGAGGCGCTTTGAAAGCTCCTCGATGGCCTTACAGACGATGTCATTTCCGCGCCCGATGGTAAAGGTCATGCCGAAGCCGGTGAGGTCGGAGTCCGTGTAGAGCTTGACATAAGCCGACGAATAGTCGCAGTCGGTGTTCATAGCATCCGTACCATCCCCGCTTAAGGAGGTGGGGAACCGAACATCTGCGAGCGGGTGTCGGAGTCCGGAGCATCATGAACAGATAGAGAGAGACGGACCATGAGTCTTGTAACCGACGATTTTTGGAGACATTGCGAGCAACACCGACCCGAAGACCGTCGATGGGAACCAAAGAAGAGCGAGTGGGTATCATGACTATGGTGGTGAGTTTATAAGGAGCACGAAAGAGCACGAGTCTCGGTCGCGCTCCCCGTCGCCCCCTCCAGGTCATCGCACGGCGATCCGGACCGCACTCCTTCCCGGCCCGGGTTCTCTCCGGCCCGGCGGGGCCCTTCCTCCCGCTTGCCTCCCGCACACGGCGACAGCTGGCTTTGTTCTCGATCTCTGTTCGCTGCTAATTGCGTGATATTTTCCGTTGTCCTTGCTACTGATGACCAGCGGCCGGACAAACCTCGACAGACTTCCGCATCTACGTCTTTGCCACCAGCCCCTGCCAGCGAAGTTAAATTGCTCCCAGATTGATCACATTGTCCTCGTGCCACTCTTAGCCTTGGATCGCCACCGATGGAAGCCCGTTCACCTGTCCGCTGCACGTACAACATGCCCCTCGCTTTTCCTTTTGTTCATTTGCTTGGGACTTGATAGAAGCATGCCAAATGAACGATGGATCCGCTTCCGACCTATGACAACACAGTGAGCGTTCAAACTCGTTACCGACGCCTGGCAAATTTCACCTACCTTTCATCAACTTCAATATGCGCGGGCGGGCTGTATACGCGGTGTCCTGTGGCTTTTGACTGAGGTTCCTCCAGTATAGGATTGCGAGAACTTACCATATCACGAGCTCACATCTTCCTCCTTGACTCGCGATCTCGCCTCTAATAAGAACACCCACTTGTCTCTGCATGCCTCCACAAGCTCTTCTCCCCACATAAACTCCACTTTCTTTCCCAGAGACCACTCTGCGTGATCTGGAAAAGCTCCGTGACCTGAGAGGAAGCGTAGCCTAACTCACGTACAAGAATAAAGCACATAGAACTCGTCGGCGAACTGGATCTCTTCTGGCATAGGGCTTTCCAGATGGGCCGAGACGAGGCGTAAAATTAGTTCCTAGAAGTACTTCGATATGAATCCTGGCCGTCAGCTGTGCACTGGGGGCGCATACAGTCAACTCCCGCTTCACGAGGCGGTAGACGGATGCCGTCTCTGCAAGGTTTTTCCTGGACTAGGTCAGCGTGGATCTTGCTCGCGCGTTTCTGACGTACGTTTCAGCCTTGAGAGTGACTTGTACGACATGAGATGATTTGGTATGGGTGTCATCACAATGTAGAAAGACGACCACGGTGTCATTGAGCGGGATCACCAGGTCGGTCATAGTTGCTCGCTAGGGTTCAGCTGAGTTCAAGGTTGTAGGACAAAGTTTGGCTGAAGTAGGTCTCTGGACAGACCTTCGGCGAGGGCCCTCCACACGCCGACGTTCAGGAAAGCGTCGTCCTACTTCATTTGGTACTGTCATGGCCTTTTTTGGCCGCCCCACCCTGTGACATGGTTGCCGGTCCGCGATTTGCGTCGCCTTGGATAGTGAGTGTAGCTGAGTAAGTACTCTACTCTGAGCGCCGTACATCTTCGAACCCAGCTATCAAGAATTTTCTTATATACCCTCTCCAAACACACCGCGCGGGAACAACATCAAAATCTTTCCACGTACCCAAGTGTGCCTGCCTGTGCGTTACGGAAGCGTCGGAGTTCAGCGAGCACTGGCTGGGCCTTCCTCAGCTTGAGAGAGATAACGCGCGGAACCAGTCGTCTCGAAATACTCACGATATTGCACGCAGGACTATCTCGTGACCCAGGGAAGTCAGCTTCGCGCGTTCCGTAAACAGGAACGGTGCAGAACGTGTAGTATTTCTGGACGACACGATGCCCTATCACGCATGAGGCCATATGCTCATCTCTCCTCGACGAGAACGACAGGTATGGTAGGACGCATATGCTTCTGATCCGCTGCAACAGCGCAAAGTAAGTGCAGGTTGAATGAAATATAGAACGTGACTCAACAAGACGAGTATAAAAGTTAGAGAGACAAGAATCGACAGCATCGCGCGAAAGTCCCAAGATGTTCCCTCGCCCTCTCCACCTTTCCCAGTTCGCTGGAGGCCTTCTCCTACTCGTCCTTGGCTCCCTTTCCCTCGCGCACGCTTCGGGGCTCCAGACTCGGGCGCCCAGCCATTCTTCGGGAACTCTCCAGCCCCCGCCCGTCTTCGCGCGCGCATGCGATGCCAGTGCGATTTGGCCCATGGGCCAAGGCAGTCCGCTCGTTCCCCAGGCGCCGAACGCGGACCTCAAGAAGATGCTTGCGCAGATCGACCCGGCGCGGATGAACGCAACCGTGACGAAGCTGGTCTCTTTCGGCACGCGCCACACGCTCTCGAACCAGACCGACCCCGTGCGCGGGATCGGCGCGGCGCGCGACTGGCTCGCGGCGGAGATGCGCACCCTCGCGGCCGGCGCGCCGCACATCGCGATTACCGTGCCGTCGTACATCCAGCAGCCCGCATCGCGGATCCCGACGCCGACGAACATCAGCGACGTCGTAGCCACGATCACGGGCGCGAGCGACGCGAACCGCGTCTATGTCATCACTGGCCACTACGACTCGCGCGTGACGGACATCATGAACTTCACGGACGACGCGCCCGGCGCGGACGACGACGCTTCGGGGGTCGCGGTAGTGCTTGAGCTCCTCCGGATCTTCGCCGCGCACCCTCCGCCGGCGGCGACGATGATCCTGGCGACGGTCGCGGGAGAGGAACAAGGGTTGTACGGTTCGGACTTCCTCGCGGGACAGCTCAAGGCGGCCGGGGCCGACGTTCAGGGCATGTTCACCAACGACATCGTCGGGAGCTCTACCGCGGACGACGGCACGAAGGACCCATTCAGCATCCGACTCTTCGCGCAGGGCATGCCCACCACGGAGACGGCGAGCCAAACGGCGACGCGCGAGTCCGTGGGCGGCGAGAACGACAGCCCGGCGCGCGAGCTCGCGCGCTTCGTCGACGAAGTCTCGACCAACACCGCGACGGAGATGAACGGTGCGTCTTCCTCTTGCCCTTCCGTGAACCTTCAGCCTCACCACGCGCGCCGCCTGCAGTGCGCGTGATCTACCGCTTGGACCGATACCTCCGCGGGGGCGACCACGAGCCCTTCCTCGAGCGCGGCTGGCCCGCGGCACGCTTCACGGAGCCGCACGAGAACTTCGCGCACCAGCACCAGGACGTGCGCGTCGACCCGGCCACGGGCGTGCAGTTCGGCGACCTGATCGAGTTTTGTGACTTTGACTTCGCGGCGCGCGTCGCGCGCGTGAACATGGCCGCGATCTGGAGCCTCGCGAGCGCGCCGGGCACCCCGAAGAACGTCACGATCGACACGAGCGTGCTGACGAACAACAGCACGCTTCGTTGGGAGATGGGCACGGACGAGGGTCTGGAGGGATACGAGGTGCTCTGGCGGCCGACGGACACGCCGTTCTGGACGACCGCGATTCCGGTGGGCTTGGTGAACACGGTGACGGTGGAGGTGTCGAAGGATAATGTGGCGTTTGGCGTGCGCGCGGTGGGAAAAAACGGATTCAAGAGCCCGGCGACGTTCCCCTTCCCAGGGTAAGGCATAAGGATGGCCAAAAAGAATGATGCTCGCGAATCATTAGAATGCTTGTAAGATACTACGTTGCTTGCAAGTTTGGAAAGATGTTGAATGGGAAATGTGATGTTCTGGAGCGACCGCACGAGCGTCAGTGGGTAAAAATGCCGAGCTCTATGACGAGTATGCTTACCAGATACGCGGCGGTGGGGCTAGAGGGCATCACAGTGTGGTCGGCGCCCTGACGCATGCTCTAACATTCCGTTCTCCGGCCCCATACAGTCCCCATAGCGACGATGTCCGCTGTCGCGTATTTCGGGGGAGGCTTGTGGACACACTGGGACCAACAACCCTGTAGGAAGCGGGATTGTGAGAATGTCGAGATGGAGAGGGGAATGGGGCCGCCACATCTGTGGAAGCTATTGTGGTTCGCATTGGGAGGTGGCGCAGGTGCACTGGCCGCCTCCGTCGCCGGGCGTTGGAGAAAGTAAAGGAAAGAGGGGTAGGAAGGAAGGGTTGGAGTCTCGGAGGGTGAACCAAGGTCGGACGGAGAGAACATCGGAGAGCACCCCAGGCATCCAGCTTTTGACCACGTTTATCAGCGCCAGGCGGTCTACAGCGTAATCAGGAGGCGGGAGATCAGGAGGTCGCAGCCAGATGCTGAACGAGGTGAGCCCCGAGAAGGCATTCTCCAAGATGTTGTTTAGCGTCTCTCTCCAGTAAGCCTCCGGCACGGGAAGTTCTCCAGACGTCGTGAGGTTCAGATAGAGTGAGAGATTCCTGAGACGCGCAGGGCAGGAAATAGTGCGGAGGACGGTCGGCAGGGCAGGGTACGAGACAGGATTGATGTCCCATACGTGCAATTCCTTTAGCTCAGTATTGGGAGCCAGATCAAGGCCGATGTCTGTAGAGGAACCAAGTCAGGATGTAACAAAGTAGGTAACGAAAGAACACCGTAAGCCACCTCGTGTCCAGTGGCGAATAGATAGTTCGAATTGCTCCAAAGCCGAGCTCAGAGATATGAGAACCCTCTGCACAGCTGGAATGTCGCCTGGGTCTTGCTTCCAGAGTTGAAGATCTCGAATGCTCTGAGCCGCAGACTCCGTAGACCCAGTGGTCCGACCAAGAGATGTTTCCTGCCCAGCCCTGGAAATCGGATGCAGCAGCCACTCCGCCACAGCGGTGACCGCCCCATCGCTCTCTGAGTCAAACCAAAAAGCATGAAGGGGCGGACACGGAGGAGGGTGCGAAGAACCGGTGTAGAGTGGGGCCAGCAAGAAGCCCACCCTCTCGATCGTAAGGCGAGTGAGTTTCGTCATGGCGCCTATGAGCCACTGGAACTCTCCGAAGTCGTGGAACTTCCCCTGGGCTATCGTCAACGTGGTAAGGGAGGCAAGGGAGCGCCCAAATGTAAAGAAGCTTCGTGGATGTAGAGGATACCTATCGAACTGTAGGTTTTGTAACGTAAGGCGATGAACGTTGTAGAGGTGCTTCGGGAAGGTTAGGGGGAATACGTGTATCCAAGGTCGTTCGTCGTCGTCGCTGAGGTACAAAATCTGGAGATATGGCGCGATGGCGGACGTATCTCCGCAAGTGCGTATGTAGTCGAACTTGGCACGCGTCCGTATGAGAACGCAGCGAAACAGGTCTTGGCGCGTCGCAGGCACAAACCTGCGACACGTCAAGGCGCAATTGCACAACGTCTCGTGGTCATCCACCCACGCGATTACCATGTCGAGGACGTTGAGAGGGAAGGTCGGGACCATCGTGTACTGGGCGCAGTTGCGGGGGAGAGCGGAAGGTTCGGCTGCATAGCCCGACGAGGCTGTTTATACAATCGCCAAGGCGCCGAGGGGGGAGAACGGGTCAGATCTGCCGAGGCAGTGTTCGTGGCAGGCTGTCCTAGGATTTAGAAGCGGGGTCCCCGGCCTATATCGGATGTGAACGGAGCGCACCTATTAATTCTAGAAAGCTTCCGTTATCGGAGTTTGAGGTCTGGAGTGAGTTTCTATTCGCTTGTATCGTTCGATGTGCTTACTGTCGGTATATAAGCGTATCCCCTGTGGGATCAGATGCAGGGGTATAGAGCTGAGCGATGGCTCGACAAGGCTAGAGTGACTGCACGACCACACGCATTGTGGCCAGGAAGTCATGGAAGCCGGCAGCTGACGGACATGCGTATTCCCGGGAAGAGTCGATCAGTACTTTGGGGCCTCGGGCTGCCGTCACGTTGCCCGTGCGCGTGAGCCCGCGCCGCGGTGCTGTCTCGGGCGTCCGAGGACACAAACCACATTACCTCCGTAAATCGCTGAGACGGAATGTGGCCTCATGCGTTGCTGGAGACTTTTGTACATTCGTGGCGTTTGAATGGCCACAGTGTCGAAGATGTAACCACAGAAGATCCATCTGGCCGGATCACTGAAACCCTGAGCTGCGGCAATGAACAATATCTGCTTCGGGCCGGGAAACAGAGGGCGGTTGTAATGCATGCCCAAGGAATGGTCCACAGACGCACTTGTGTGAGCATTGGGGGCGGTAGACCGCTGTCTTTCAGATTGGGGTATAGGAAACAGGAGACACGCCAAACTCACGTCTAAAGAAAGTCAGTGGCTGGTGGGGATGTCACTTCCTGCGTCACCTGGGGAGATTCCGCCCCCTGAATACGTTGATGACGTCTTCTATCCATCTCGGCCCTTGGCGCCGCATTGCGGGACTACGCCGGTAAGCATGGGATGAACGTCAAGGGGTTCATTGTGAAACGAAAAGAGAGCAGATACATCAAAGGCGCAGATACCGCATGGAAAGACCAGTGTCGATGGTAACGGCAAGTATCATATCATGGGCACAATGCCTAGTGCTTATCCACGATCTTCAGCGCTCAGATGACATGGCCGGGTACTAGACCACTTACCACAGTGAGTACGAGACGACATCTTGAGGACTGAATGCCATCGTCTCAATACCTGATTCCACACGGTTCCATGTCTGGATGCTACGTACAACACGCCGTTCATGCGTGGTTATCTCCCTAGCAACGCTTGAATTACAGCTTCTAGACCAGGTAGACTTGTACGTGTATCACGCTCTGGACACACAGACGCAGCCTAGCGTCTGCGGTGTAGCGCAGAAGATAGGCCAAGCGTGCCGCTAGGAGCACTCAAGGAGCACTCAAAAACCACAAGAACGCCAGCCGAGCAGTGAGCATGACCATAGCGAGCGGAGCGACAATGCGTCAAACATACCGCCGAGCGGAGTTTCAGATAGCGCTGCCGCGTCTTGCGGCAACCCGGTCCGAGCTGTGTGAGGATTGTGGCTGGCGTAGGCGTCCTCTAGGGCCCAGGGTAGCTTTAGTTGACGTGGACGTCCATCACTGGTGAGCGGCCAGCCCGGAGATTCTGGACGCCGCCCCATCCATGACTCGAGATGAGACGTGCGTCAGTGGCTTCGCTGAATCGATTGTCTGAGTAATGAACGCGGGATTAGGTCCACGACCATCGATGGACATCCGGACCGTAGATAGAAGGCGCATTCAACCGGGGAGCCGTTCAGGGAGTTTTACATGCGTCCACTGTCCAGTCTGGTTTCCAAGTGATCTGCCACGAAGTTTGATAGGATTTCAATGTTCAACCATAACTAACCGACGATACTCCGTGTATTAGTACTCACCACTGTGCGCTGTGCTATGCAAGTTGAATCTCTGGCAGGCGGCCGATGTACAAAGCGCGTTTCCTACCCCCGACGCATACTGAGATCATATGCGCGAGCATTCGAATCCTGTCTTGGAGGCATTTCTCTCGTGGTTGAGCGGGTAAAATGAAAAAGTTCGAACCAGTGCGTCGCTGTGCGTGTTGAAGTGTCCGTCGTCGGAGCGACGGTCGTGTTCATCGGGCGCCGGTCACTCACGTGATGCATGGCTTCGGGATCGTCGGGCGACCCCTTGCCGCTCGGAACTTCTTCCGATCTGCTCCGAAAAGGAAATATTCAACGCTGAGATACTACCTTTACATGCCACCCTCACAATAAGCTTCGTACCTCTAACCACCCCAGGAGAATCGGCAGTCCTGGAGGACAGTCATCCACATTGTTTCCTAGCACTCGTCCAGCGCGCTTCGGGTATTCTAGCACACCGCTGTAAGCCTCACGCGTTTAGTGGGCACCTGATTCAAATTATGCTCGGCAAAGAGGACAGCGTCATGAAGTTATGCCGGACGCTCAATCCCACTATGTAGTTTTCTGATATCCACCCTCATATATCGCAAGAAGATTGGCTGTTCTTCCTTACGATGATCTCCGGTTGTCACGACGAGCGAGCGCACACTGCGCCACGTTCATCCTCTGGTGTCTCTTTTACGCCGTACGAAATTCTCTTTCACGATTCTCAATGCGTATGCTTAGATCACACTTGACTCTCATAGCCCCCGCAACGCAAGGCCAGCCTCTACACCGAGCACACGACTCTGAGCACACGTACACCAGGCCCATCCCCAGGCCGCCGCCACACCTCCCCCTGCCCCTCCCGCCCCGCCGCCGCCGCCTCCCCTCGCGCACGCGCTTCCAGTACGGCCCGGGAAGGGCCCGCGGGGGCCCCGAGGAACAGCGACGCCGCATCCGCCCCTCCGCCCAGGCCCGACGATCCCGTCCGTCCAGGAGCCGAGCACGGGAGGCTCCCGCGGCGGGCGGCGAGCGCGATGGCGGACAGTGCTCGCTGGGTCCCCGCCAGGGACCGGCTAGTCGCTATGCCATGCCAGGTAGCCGCACGACGCCGTCGTCCCCGGCGTCGACGTCGACGTCGTCGTGATCGTGTCAGGCCTCGGAACCCCGCCGTCCTCCTGGAAGCCCAAGAGATCAGGGAAATGGATGGCATCCTCTCGCCGCCGGGAAGGAAATATTTGAAAGCCGGGCTGACAGCGGAGGGCGGGCAGTGGCGGGTGCTGCTGCTGGCGGGGACGCGGCGGTGGGCCCCGGCGAACAGCGGCGGGGAGGCCGGGGGTCGGGCGACGGATTGGCAGGATCGCTGCCTGATCTGCGACCTTCTCGCCCCGCGCCCGGGCCTATCTTCGACCTTCGTGTGGGCACCGCGGACCAGATTGAGAGGGAAAGGTGCGTTGCGGGAACGCGTGTGGAAGTCGTGTTGCGTGCAGGGCACGGGCGGACTTGTAAAGTGGGATTCGTGAGCGCAGTGGTGAGTTCTCTTTCTTTCGCGAATAGACATAGGCTTGCCTGGACTTAGAAGGTTTCCGCACCAGACTCGAGATCCGAAGAGATGCGTCCCAAGGGCGTGGCACATTGCCCGCAGGCTGTGCGCTGCACCCAGCAGATCGGTCTGGTGACTGGACGCTCGTTCAGTGGATATGCTCCTACCACCACCGGATAGACGAAACAACCTCCAGCGGACGCTCGTTCGCCCCGCTGACCGTTATCATTGTCCTCCAAAGGCCCTCGGCCCCGTCTCCGGTCCTCCCGGGCGGAGAACGCAGAGGACCGCCTGCCCTACCACCACCGACCGCTCGCTGAGCCACACGAACGCGCGAAACGAAGGCCGCTGAACCCAACCCCTTCGCCCCTCGGCGGCCGTCTTCGCGCACAAATTGGCTCGTGCGTCGCCCTGCACAGGTCTTCCGTGCATGAGCTGTCCCCGACGCACCGCGGAAGCGACCGCGGTGGCGTGCGCGCGGGTACCAAAACCACCAAGCCTTCGAGCGGCCTCGAGGGGGGCGCGGAGCAAACGCAGATAAGCCGGCGGGCCAGGATGGCGCACGGTGCAGGGTGCAGGGTGCAGGGTCCGAAGCCCAGATCGAGTCCCAAGCTCAAGATTCGGGCTGTGAGGGTGTAGCTCCGGTAGAGCCTGACGAGAGTGGATGTCGTCCCATTGGTGGCTTGTGCGAAGGCGGCGGTGGTGCTCACTGGCCAGAGGTGGCCACGTTCCAGTGCTTTACATGCGCTCCGGTTGATCGACGATCGCGCCGTCGACCCGTTTCCGAGTCTCGTGCTCCTGGTGGGATGGACAGGCTGGGGACCCATGACTTTCCTGTACACGTACAACCGAGACGAATCTGAACGTTTAGACACCGGAGTATGGATGTGAAACGACAACGGTGAAGCTTGGGGCCCAACGGGCCCGAGGAGACCCGAGGCGTCGAGATACGGGTGGCACGATGGTCCGTCAGCCCCCCTCTTTCTCCCTCCGAGTCGCGCCTCGTTGTAATCCGCAGAATGACATAGCCGACCTCGTGGGCCCCTTGCTGACATTTTTTAGCTTTGAGTGTCGCCGTAGAATGGAGAGCAGAACTCGTACCGCTCCACAGGCCGCCTATGATAAAGCGTGGCTTGCGGGGTTCTTGAGATGGCTCTGCGAATGAGTTCGCGATAGAACAGAATGCCTGAGCCTAGCGGCGAACGTCCCCGGGTGCTAGCTTCCAATCGCAAGATATCAGGGACGGAACCTAACCGTTCTGCCAAAGGAGGACAGGCCGTGCTGTATGAATTTGCGTCAGCCTCTTGGACGAGCTCAGAGCTTAAAGTCTGAAACATGCGTGATCCGACGGCAGTATGTTGAGCGGTAGCGAGAAGAGGAGAAAGGGATTAAGCACATACCACAGAGGGCAGCAATGAGGCTTACCGGAGAAAGAAGAGGCGCACGAGGCGCGGTGCTAAGACTCACTGGTAACTGGAGCAGAAGCGATTCACGCCCTCCGCCGTTGCGGTCGCGAACACTGCGCAGCTCTAGGGCGAGTCACCCACAATCGCCTGATACCTGGAGGATGTATCAGATACTACCTACCCAAGTGCACTGGTGTCAGGCGTTCGTCAAAGGTCCCCAGGCAAGATCAGCGCTTTACTCAGCATCGAACCACCCATCCAGGGCCCTTCGAGAACGTCTGACCGACATAAGATGAGGGCTCCACGTGCAGAGCTTGCTCAGACCTGGAGCCGAAGAGAATATCAAGTCCACGTCTTCCCGCAGCGCCGCCTCCACTTGCCATCTGATCATTCGTCGGCGGACCAGCTCCTCCGCCGCGCACGTTCCCGCCGGTCTCCTGGACATGCCGTCCAGCCCCCCAGTGCATGCGAGAGTCGGACGCGAGCAGGCCGCGCCCGTGAGGTTTGGACGCAGCGAAGTGCTCCGCATTCGACGCGTCCTCCCGCGAGGCTAAACTTCGAGTTCGAATCCCCCACAAACGGGCGCGACCGCAGCTGCTTGGGGTTCGGTCGGTCGGAAAGAAGGCCCCACTCAACCTGCGGCCATCCCGGCCACACGTCACACCACGCGGGGCCACGATCGTGCCCCGCGGACGATGGACCTGTCAATGCGTAGGTTTCGATAGGCGTCCGGGGCGCGGGAGCGAGGCCGCGGATAGGCCCCCTTGCGAGGGACGCGTCGTCATCGATCCATCCGTCGTCCATCTGGTCGCGTTCTTCCTACGGAGATTGAGTTGGATGGGGTACCAAGCTGGCTTACACATACGATGTTCGTTTCCACATCGTTTGTCTTCCAGCGCTGAAGCGGCGGGCACTGAACACAACGCGGGACCGGATCGCGCCAAGCTAGCGCACAGCTCGTGCGCGGGGCTGTGCACGCTACTTAGTCCATCAACATTATTGAGCTTGGATGAAAGCAACAAAGTTGTCCTCGTACCTCGTCTAGCGCCACATCTCCACCAGGCGAAAAGAAAAGTCCCCGGAATTTGCCGGACGCCACCCCCGCCCGCGCTCGTTTGAGCAACGCTCTACTCGCATACGGGCTCGATTGAGAAGGGGGGCGAGAAAGGGAGCGCATCATCTCGAGAAACCCCAGGAGTGCTCCAAGCCTTCCGTTCGCCGGGGAATAAACCCATGACGTTGGGTTGCCGGTCGGGGCCCGCAGTGGACCGACCGAACGCGTCTCGGCGCATTTTGGTACCCGAGTTAGCTTTCACGCGGGCTGATAATCATGTGCAGAATTTATACATCTTGCCTAGGGCCTTATGGTTTGTTGCGCCGCGTCGTATGGCAAAAGTCGGGCCGAGGGGATGAGGGTGTTGATTTCGGCCTCAACCCGCCCGTTGTGTGGGAATATGCAGGAAGATCGTTCCGTCCTCCCACAATCACATTATTTCGCGACCGCGCTCTGCCGGCAATAAAAGTCCTGCAAAAGCAATCCAGTTACTCGTCTCAGTCAGTCCTGAGATAGTCGATCGTCGAGAGACAACCTACCGAGAGGAGAGCCCTTCTAAGTTCTGCAAAACACGGGGCGCAAATCGACACGGGAACCCCGCATATAGAAGCCACGAAGGGCGCTGCCAGGCCAGAAACACGTAAGCAGATAGCAGAGCGGCGGGAACTCTTGCGCAACAACCATTGACCCGCTCGTCCGAGTGCAGCAGGTTCCTCTGCACGTTCGTTTGTCTGTGCGTGGTCCGGAGTCTCCGGGCATTCGTCAGGACGGCATGGCAATTAATCGGTTCCTGACCCAATCGGGATGCAGCGCGAGAGGGGGAGGGGGCGCGGCGGGGAAGGTCGAGGGCGCGACGTGCTGTGAGTGGCCGGTGGCGCGTTGACGGCCAGATGGTGGAGCGTTAGACGGTGCGGCCGCGCTCAGGGAACCGTGATGAGGTAGAAATTACTTTGCGCCTGCATCTTTTTTTCTGACACTGAAGAATCGCAACGGCAACAGACGGCATTCGGCGCGCGAGATGGCGACCCCCGCCCGCCGTGCGCCGGGGTCAAGCTCGCCCCGGGCTGGCCTCGCGCGGGGCGGCAGCAGCGGGTGCTTGAGCCACTACGGGATTGCTTCCGCGCGCGTGAACAAGGTTCTAACAGCGCGCTCGGCAGAAGCCTCGTCTCGATGCGAACAGAGATCGGGAGATCTGATCATGAATACGCAATGAGCCCCAGCTGGTCCTCGGACGGATGTGGAAGTGGACCTACCCATCTGGGAAACAATGCCGGGGACAGTCAAATTGTGGGTGGTTGAATGAGAATCGGTGCGGGCTCGAGCTGGGAGCTCGTCCGTCGAGATTTAGATGGGTCGGTTGACACGACCGTATTTCGAGAAGGCGTTGAGATCTTTCAGCCACAGAACACCGGTTAGGACACGCATGCCACACCGGGGGTTCAAAACTAGATTACGCGGTCATGTGGGTGCTCCATCTCTGTTCAAGATTCATTGATCCAACGCCACAACGACGCTTGAGTCCTCCGTCCCTCAAACAAGCCTGTCATGTCGTCAGCTCGACCCTTCACCAGGCGCACGATCGCGAAATCCAAAAAAAACGTACGTGTGCATGGACCATGCCTCGCGGGACAGCGCGAGCGGACGTCCGCGCTAAGCTGAACTCCGTCAGACATCGCGCCAGAGTCTCCGCCCAGCCGGGTCGCAGAGACTCCACAGGCAAAGACGGGCTCGGACATGCACCCTCGCCGTGCGCGCACCGTGCGTTGACAACCGCGCGACATCGCCAACGCTGGCGCAGCTCGATGTGATCCCCAGCGAGCCGACGCTCCGGGCCGCAATGAAAAGAGGGACGCCATAGTTGATGCGCTCCCGCGCAGCCGCCCGCCAACGTTCGCGGGTGGCTGGCGCGCGGTCGCGGAGTGTGCGCGGGACGCGAGCGTGGGGCCGGGTGGTTCGAATGCGTGCGTGTCCATAGCGGGTGATTCGAAATACCGAGGGGAAGAGGCCAGTATGTTCGGGCTCGCTGCGAGTGTCTCGCAAGCACGGGATTCGGCATTCAGTGGTGCGCGGGCGCAGTGCCGGGAAGCGCCGGCGAGGTACGACATTCGCCTGGTTCTTCGGGCTTCGAGAGCCTATCCAGGCGACGGGCGGAGCGAAGGCGAATGCCCCCGGTGACGGTGCACTCCACGCACACAGGACACCGCCGCCCAGAAAAAGAGCTCGTTTTCGTCGACGGGCTCTTGAGCGGCAGGAGTGCGCCCCGGGGCCACACCAATCGTACCCGCCTCAGGTCTTGGGCTGCGGGCTGAATCTTCCTGAGTGAGGCCCATTCGCCGCTAGCAGCCATGCTTGGCAAGAGTGCGTTAGCCGTTCTGGTGCGTCACCAACGCGCCGCCGCCGCCGCCAGGGGTAGACAGCCGCCTCGTATATACCCTCCTATAGAGATATAGGACCGTCACTATCGTTGTCATCGGCGCGCGTGTTAGACGCAACACGCACCTTCACATAAGCGTCCTCCGTTAGCCCTCGCGATCCCACGCGCCCTGGACGCTCGGCCGCTGCAGCCGAGCAATGTGACGGACGCGTCAACCATCCGCATGCCAGAACCTGGAAAATCGTTCCGGCTCCGTCAAGAGCTGCGCGCGGAGAGCCAGACGGCCCAACGTCGAGCATGCACGGTTCCGGCGACGCCGAGGGCCCCGCGGGCGCGCCGCCCCCACCCGCTCGTGATGCATCACAGCACGGAGCGTCCACGAACATCGATATCACGCCGGGCCCGCGCTGGCTCCCCGGCGCCATGGCGGCGGCGGATGCGCGGCAGGAGCGACTCGCCGCGCTGGCGCGGGCGTCGGTGGTGTGTGTGTGGGGGAGGCGGCGTCGTCTGAGACTCGCGCGGCCGTGCGTCCCGAAAGAACGTTCAGACCCCTGAACCTAGCGTTGCGCCAGGCTATGGGCTGGCTGGCGGTGTCGAGGCTTAGCGGACGCTTCGCGTCTTCGGCGGTCGCTGTTCAACGAGGCACGTACCTGCGTGGACGACGGTCGTTTATCGCCCAAGGTAAATGGGTCCTATAGTATGTTGTGCGCTTGCGTGCGGGGAATGTTTGTTTTTCGGGGACCGCTAAGCACTGAAGACATGCGGCCCACGCTGACACGTCAGAGCAAGAAGAGCAGCTCCGTCGAGGGCAGCGGCACCTAGAAAGACAGACATTCAGTGCGCAGAGATAACAATAGGCGAGGCGCCGAGCGTGACCTGGAGTCCACCACAGACCAGTCATGACGCCGATCAAGAACTTGCAGAAGTTGAGGAGAGCTCGCATAGACGCGGGCCAAGGTCGACCCGCCATGGGAATTCCACACGACCGGCAGACCCACGGCCTCGACCCGGGCGGCTAGCGCTCATGGTTCCCTCCGGGAGCGCCCGTCCACCAGACGTTTGAGGCACCGCCGTCTCTTCTCCCGGCGAACGTTGATTGAGTTCGGCCGAATCCGACACGGCTCTCTCGTGGACAAACCCCGCTGTGGCTTCGGCTCTCCTGAGTTACGTGTGGTGAGTTCCACTGGTTGCATAAATGTCGTGGTTGTGGCCGACAATGCCCCCCTACTGAGTTACTCGCGACGCCAGATAATTCAGTAGCAAACTCTCTTGCAAGCGAGGTGCGCGAGAGTGTGGATTAGGAGGTACGCATCGACGCTAACCGAATTCCAGATACCCACACGGCATGAAAACTCAGGCTAGGCTCCCCTAGACATGGCGGGGCGATGACGAATCTGCAGCACGAACTAACGGTCGCTCAATGGCCGCCACGCACCATGACACCATGGGGCATCTATCGCCGGAACACCCGGGTTCGCGGCCCGACAGGTTCACCATGCTACCTGCTAGAACTCTCAATGATTCCTAGTAAGTTTGCTGAGCTCCGCGACTTCGACCGGAGGGGCCGGCTACGCTGCGGCAGCGCGTGCCAGCAGAAGTGGAACACGCGCGAGCGTGCTGCAGCAAGCTAGCAAGCTAGGTATCTGCTCCATCTCGCCCGTAAGCCTCCTACCATCGTCTTCACCAAACCGACGGTGCCAAGCCCAAGGACTCGGTGGCCGGGCATCCCCGCGGCGAGATCAGCGCAATCTCCAACCGAGCTTATTTGAAGCGCAAAATTGGGCACGTCCGACAACCATTACCATTAACCATCGACTCCGTTCGAGAAAATCTCGCGTGCGAGAGCGGCCGGCCCACGATCTCCAGCCCGGTAGCTTCCGCAGCGCGCCCGCCTCGCCTCTTCCAGATTCCCCCAGCCCAACGTAACTTTCTGAGTATGCCTGTAGACCACCAGCACCGACTCGCCCGGGGGATCGACGACGCAGCCGCCAAGCCCCTCCCCCCATCCCCCCCCTTCCCTCCATAGCAGGCAGTTTTTTCATGGGACGCCCGTTCCCGCCATCACCACTTCCAAAACCGAGCGTCCGCGCGGCGGACGGTCAGACGACCTCGCCCCGCGCGGACGCGCGGAGATGCAGGAGAACGGCCCCGGCGATCGGCCCTTCGCGACGGGATTTGCAGCACGCGGCCGCGCGCCGTGCCCCCCCCTGCGGCGAAGGGTGGGAGGTGGGGGGTGGGAGGGAACTTTCAAGGCGTGCGTATGTGGGGGAGGGGGAAGGAGTGGGAGCTCCGGGCGAAGAAGCGGAGCTTCAGGCGTAGGTAGGCATGCGTAGGTTTCATCTAAGGCCTTCGAGGGGCGATGCCCCCCAGGGGCGTCCCTTCTTCTGCTGGCTGGCTCGTTAATGGGCAGGCACGCGACGTCGCTTCTGGGAGGTGCGCGTGCCGGTTCGGGCGGGGGATAGGGTCTCGGTGCCACCCGGGGCAGCAGCGCGCGCGGGGGCGCGCGGTAGGCGAGCGGTCCTCGTACGTACGAGGCGCGAACAGTTGCGTTGAATGAACGATAAGTGCAGCTTATGCGTAGCAGAAGGGCGAGCGACGGTGATGCCGCAAAGTGCGAGAATCGCTCGCTGGTGTGGCCATAATCCACCAGTGTGGAAACGGTCAGGGTCGCTCTTCGTTCCAAGTCGTCTTATCCCCGTACCCCAGACCGCACAGGGAACAAGCGAGCGACCGCAGAACACCGGCCGGCTCAGCAGACCCTGCAGAAAAGCACCTAGCAGCAGCACTCCATCGCACAGAATTCGGAAAGAGACACGGCTGCGGCGCTCGCCGCCCACTGTAACCACCACCTGGCCACCGACCATCATAGCCCAGCCCATTGGACCATTGAATCCATCGCGTCGCGTCGCAGCATGGGTGGGAGAGGGAGGCACATCGAGCCGCGCCGCGCCGGTTCAATTTCGCGCTCCTCCCCAGCACCCGCTCGGTGCGCTAACCATAGGCGGCGACGGGGAACTACCAACCGCCTCGCGGGACCTCAACGCCATACGGGACTGAATGGCGGAATGGCCCTAGGGCCCGCGCATCATTCTCCGCGAGCCGCGAGCCGCGCGCCACCCCGCGCACTGGTGGTGTGCGAGATCGCCCACCTGCGCCGCGACCCTGCCCCTGCCTAAGTACCTGCCTGTCTGACGCATCGTTCGTCAGAGATGCTAGCCGAGGGAGGAGATAGATGCGTACCAGCGCGCGTTCCGGGAACAGCATCCGCGCCCTTCCAGCCCTTCCAGCCTTCCCGCCGTCCATCTGTACGGCAGCGGTCCACAGTGCGTCAGTCGCTCGCCCGCTCGCTCCCCTAATCATGATTCATGAACCGCCCGTCCGTCCGTCTGTCCGTGTTCCGCTGCGCGCCTCTAGATCCCCTCTTCCCGGTCGTCCAGGAAAATCGAAGTCCGCAACGCCCGAAGCCCACGGGCCCGGGGCGCTCGCGCTCCAGCCCCTCCTCTCATTGTTCTCCTATCCTATCATGAGATCCCACGACGCACAACGCAGAAGGCCTCTCGCGCGTCTGTGTGAGGCGCGAAATGAACCGTGAGCGCCTGAAAACACATACGCGACGCAGACCCAGACGCGCAGATGCGTCGATACATGCATCTGACATTGAACTGAACTGAGCTGAACAGAACACGTTCGCGGGCGCGCCCTTCCGGAGCCGCAGATCGGGCGCCCGCGTCGTGTGGGTGGGAGCGGTGGGGGGCGACGGTGACGGCATCGCGTTACTTAACTACTTGACTGCAGCGCTCGCGCTCAGGGCGCGCACGCGCGAACACGGGAACACGCGCGTAGCACTACGCTGGTACGCTAGAACGGCGGCGTTTGGCTTTAGGCAGGCAGGCGGGACGGCGATGGGTGATTCGAATGAACGTGTGCCTCTCGTTAGTTGACGTTGACTCTTAGGCCAGTGTGTATGTGTGTACACATGATCAACGCGCACAGGGCGGGGCTACGTACGCGTCCCGCGACGATCCCGGGGTATGTACTTACTGACTTACGGCGGGGAGGGGGGTGCGGGGGCGGGGGCGGGACCGTCGTATGTAACGCAATATGCCATACGAGACAATACAATGTAGTAGATCGCAGCGGATCGCTAGTTTGCTTTTTTCTTTCATCTATCAGCGCGACCCTGCGCGCGCATGTACCACGACTCGCCGACATATACGGGGTATACGGGGGCGGGGCGGGGTCTTGAGCATGCGCACTCGAAGCCCTAGATCTAGAACACATATGCGTATATGATATTTCAGCACGAAACGAAACACGCCTCTGCACACGGAAGAGCTTCTAGCTAGCATCGGCAGGTCGCGCCCAGCGCGCGCAGAACCAACCCTCAAGCTCAAGCCTTCAAGCCCAAGGCGCTCGCGCGCGCGCAGGCCTAGGACGCAGGGCCTGGCGTGGGGAGCTGGAGGAATCAACCAACATAGGCGGTTAGACCGCGAGCGCGCGCGAGTCGCGACGTCGAAAAACAGGCTCGCATCGGACGGGCGTGCGAGTGCTCGCTCGCTCGCGCGCGGCGGCACCGCCCGCGACGCCCGCGTCCATCGTCGCTGCACATACACACTGCTGGGCCCGGAGGCTTGTTTGTGGGGCGCGGCGGCTTCCGTCGTCCGTGGCTCTCGCGGCTCGCGGCTAGGGCGCCCCTGGGGTGGCTGAGTATGGGTATAGGGCAGAACCGGGACGACACGCCCCTCCTCGTTGCGTGCGTGCGTGCGTGCATGACGCGGGCTCTGGGCAGACGGAAGTGGATGTGGCGCGGGCGAGCGAATGAATCGGGGTCGCACGCGCGTGAGTCGTGACGTCATACTGCCGCACTCGTCCTACGCAAAAGCAGCATGCGCGCTTACTTACGCATACGCATTGAAACTCGAAACTCAATGAATGGACGGGCAGGGCAGGGCCCTCCCTGCCTGCAGTGCGCCGCTGCCGCTGTTAGGCGACACAACGTTTCGCGCCGCACCCCCTTTGTCTGATGCGATGCGGCATGTGACGGGGTCCGCTGGCCAGGTGCGATGTACGCCCAGGGTAACGGTATTTGGACACTGGGCACCGACGGAGGTATGTGCTGTATGGCCAGGGCTGCACGTCGCACGAGCTGTGGCGCCCAGCCCAGCCCAACGCGCGCACAAAGCCCCCCCCCCTCCAATAAAGAAGCCGCGTCAGGGAGAGGAAAGTCTGACGGACGCACGGGGATGATGCAGGGAGCGGGCGACGCGGGGGCAGGGCGGGGTGCGTCCGTCCGTGCGTCCGTGCGTGGATGCGCCCGCGGGGCGCGGGGCGACGGCGGCGGGGATAAGGCCAAGGGCTCGGCGCGGGCAGCCCTCGCTCGCTCGAGGACGCAGGGAGCTCGAGAGAATTTTGCAAAGAGACGAAGTGGCCCTCGCGCCCGGGGCAGAAGCAGCGCGCAGGGCGGGCGTGATTGGCTGGCGCGGGGGGTGCTTCGTCCGAAGGCAGCCCTCGCGTTCACGAAGCACGGGTGGGAGGCGAGGAGGATTGAGAGGGCGAGGTCGGCACGCCGGAGGAATAGCGGGGCGTTGTCCAAGACAGAGCGAGCAGACGGCGCAGGAGCTGGGGGCGGCGCAGAGATTTGTCTGTGCATGGCGTGTGCCGACGTGTGCTGGCGAGGAAAGAAAAAACATACGGAGGGCGGGCCGCGAGCGGTATGTGGTCTGTCGTCGGGCGCAAGGAGGAGCCCGGCGAGGGAGGACGTGCTCCCGCGCCGCCGCCACGCCGAGGGCGGCCGGTTGGATTACATAATACATTCCTATGCGCGCCAAACTCTAACGCGAGGACGATGTGCTTTGTTCTAGTGCTTGACAGACTATCACATCCCGCAGAAGCGAATACGGTGCGGTCGAGTGCGACGGGGACCGCAGCGGAGGAAGGTCGGTGTGTACTTTGTTCTCCGATTTTTGTCGCAGAGATGTGGATGGGGAACGTTCAACGCGCGGGGGCTGCGGGGCAGGACGGGGGCGCAGCCACGTTGCCGCCCTGGAACGCAAAAGCTTCTCGTCCGGCGGACGAGGAAAGGAAGGCCGGTGGAGGAGAATGCTCGAAACGATCCACCTCTTCTCGATGAGTATGAGACGGACGCGGAGGGCGCGTGTCGTGGCGGCCAGCGTCGAGCCCGGAGGGCCACGGGTGGGGGAACGGACGTAGGGAAGGTTTTAGCAGAGGCTGATACGTCTGTCTAGCAGACAATGGGATCGAACTAGTGGATGAACAACCGGGGGTGCAAGCGCGGGAGTGCGCCGGCGTGCGCCAGGCTGGCCGGAGAGGCAGGAGGGAGGAGGGGCGGGCGCTTGACGGTGCTCGGAAGGTGAAAAAGGCCCTGATTGGGACGAGGGCTTGAGAAGGGGCTGGCGGAGACGTTCCTGGCCGTCCGTCGCGGGTGGAGAGGGAGCAGAGATCGGGGGGAATCTGGGAGGAGGCTCGAGAGTACGTATGCACCTCGTTCTTGCGGATCCGCCTGAGAAGCCTGCCTTATATGGGAAATACCAGAACCAGGGCACGAGACGAAGATGGAAGACGGAAGGCGGCGAGGGAGTTGACGGGATTGGAGAGATCGGCTCGCGTCCCCAGCTGCGAACTAGTTTCTGCTCTCTGCCCGATGCGGACGCCCGCTCGGCGAGGACGCCCAACGCCCCGAGAGGGAGACGGCCACGAGCGCGGCCCACGGCTGCTCCGGTCTGATTCGAGGACATATAGAGGGAATCCTCCTGCCGGCCTCTCCCCGTCGTTCTCCCCCTTCCGCGGCGTCCTCCTCTCTCTTTAATTTGCCGGTCATCGCCTCAATCACTCATCCACTCCGACGCCCCCCATGTCTGCCGTTGCCGCCCACTACCCGCCGACCCCTGACTCCCGCCGTTATCCCGACCTCGGCCAGACCCACTACGACTACGCTTCCTTCTACGCGCCGTCGTCCCTGACCAACCCCAGTTCCTCTTCCCCCTCTTCGCTCGACCCTCACTATTCTCTCTCCTCTTCTTACGCGTGGGACTCGCACGACCCCGTCTCCTCCGCTTCCTATTCGACGTCATCTCCGCCAACCTCGCTCTCCGCCACCACCCACGCATACTCGTCCGCCTCGCCCTCGGCAAACTCCGGCCCGTCCTCCCTCTCCAACTACGCCCCCGACTACTCGTCCTCCCAACGCCCCCTCCTCTCCTCTCGCTCCGCTGCCTTCCCTTACGCCTCCTCGCCACCATCCTCCAGCCTCGCATCGACGCCCCCGCGCCAGTCGTACTCGTCCGGCTCGCGCTCTTACAGTTCTCTCGCCTCCGCCGCGACATCTTCACCATCGACCGCCTCTCCGACTCCGAACACCACCCCCTCCTCTCGCGCGCAAAATGGCCACTGGACTACCGCGGCCCTCTACACGATCGACCAGCACTCGGACCTGATCGCGTCCCCCGAGCCCGCGTCGCCCGCGTCCTCCCCGCCGCCGTCCTCCCCGCCCGTAAAGGAGGAGGAAGAGCACGACGGCGGACGCGGCTTCATCATGGAGCTCGCCGCGCCCCCCGCCCCCGCGGGCAGCAACCCGCACGTGCTCGCCGCCGTGCCCCTCCGCGCCACGCACGCCCCGCCCAGCATGCGCAAGATGATGTACTCGTTCCGCCTCGAAAACTTTGCCATGCACGATGGTATCCGCTCTGCCGCGACTGCTCCCGGATCGGGCGGTATTGAGGTTGGGCCGCTTAGGGAGAAGCCTGTAGAGCTTGAGTGGCAACTCACTCTCGACGCGCCGCTTGCGCCTGAGCAGCAGGGGCCTCCCGGGGCGGGAAAAGTAGCCCCGCGTACGCAGGGAGGAGGCGCGGGCGTGACCGCGAGCGCACTCTACCGCGCGTCGTCGCCCAGCACGCGGGGAGGGTACAGCACCTACCAAGGCGGAACGACATCACCACAAGTCGAGATCGGGTACGCGTCGCCCGTAGACGACGCGTGGGACGCGTCTTCGGCGTACGGCTCCGTCGCGGACAGCGCGACGTCGAGCTCCGCGTCTGCGTCCGTGACGGCCTCGAGCCCGACGTTCGGGGAGATGAACGTGATGACGCCTGCGCAGGGGCTGGAGTGGAGTATGCGCTATATGGGCGGGGACGTCTCCGGGCTGGACTCGCAGGCGGCCTACCGCGGGCGCACGGCGGGATCTACTACGACAGGGACGACGACGGCGGCACCTTCGGTCGGGTCGTGTGAGTACCCCCTGTCCTTTTGTGAGTGTCTTAGCTAATGTATGCGCTATGGAATAGTGTCCCGCGTGTCGCAGGCCCCAGGCCAGTACATGCTGAGCAGCGCGGGCTCGCGCTCGGGCTTCCCGACGTCGCAGTACACGCTCGAGTCGCCGAGCTACTCGAGCCGCGTCTCTAGTACGCGCTTCTCCGACGTCTACCCCGCGTCAGGATCGTCGTCGTTATGGTACAGTGCGTCTGCCCCTCATCTCTGCCCATACCGCTTTGCTGATTGGGTGGTTTATTGTGTTTTAGGGGCATGAGCCTCGACCGCTGAGTCGTGCGCGGCGGCGTACCATGGGTGGTTACGACCGTCATCATCTGGCGATGGCATAGCCTGTGGCTATGCGTGACCGGCCGCCACGCGTCGTCGTGTCCCCCTTTCTCCTCCCCCTTTCCTTCGATCCCCATCGGCATATTTTCTTGCATAGCATCTTGGCACCCACTGAGTTGGACGACGGACCATCGCACGTACTCTGCACTCGCATGTATTTTTTTTCGCGCTGCTCCCTCCTCCGAGTCCTCGCTCGCTCGTAATCTCTGATAGATACTCGATATATCCCCCCGCCCCCCGCTGCTGTCCCCGTCGCTCTCGCTCTCCCAGTGCTCCCCGTTTCCCGTCGTCGTAATCACTCCCACCCCCATCCCCCCCCGTCCACTCGTGTGTATCTTATCCATCACCTCCATATCCCCCGCATATATCCCTGCTGCATATCATCCTCACCCTCCCCCTCCCCCTCGTATCATATGCATGTGACTCGCTGTCTCCCCTCCGCCGCCGCCGTCGTGTAGATCTTATTCTTGGTGTCTCTCGCTCCCGCTCCTGCTCCCGCTCCCGCAACTCGCTGTTGGTCGCTCGCGTCTCCCTGGGTCCTGTGTATCATGTACGCTTAGCTTTTTCTGTGGGGCTTTAGATTATATACCTCGTTCGTGCTGCTCGTTTCGTTCGTCCGTTCGTGTGCTCGTGGGAGGGGTGTGATCGGAGCGCGATCGGTAAGTACAAGCCCGAGGGATGATCGGTCGACCGGTCCTCGCAGCAGCTGGGTAGGATTAATCCTCGTGCGCGAGCCTGAGTCCGAGTCGGAGTCCGAGCTCGACCCTGAACGAGTACGTGGAGCCTCGATATCCCGTCCTTCCCTTCTCCCGCCCCACATGCTCGGCGAGGGTCAAGGGCTCTCTCTCGTTCATCTAACCTCTTCTCTCCTCTTCGCTCATTCTACAAGCTCCCCCGGGGGATTTGCGCCAGTTCGTGTGTACCGTACCGCGCGCCGCTCGGGCCACGTACTCGGTTCGAATCAATGCAATACGCACTCGACTGAATTGATGTTTCAATGGCATGTGTTTCGTACGTATGCACATATAGAGCCTCGTGCGCCCTGCGGGATGATGATCTGCACTTCGCCACCCACGGTAAGGGTGCGAGGACGGATGAACGGACAGATGGATCAATGGATAAATGGATGAATGGACGGACGGTTCGCGGCAGAGGCGCAGTGCCGGCCTCGAGCATGCGCGTGGACGCGTGGACGCTAGAACTCGGGGCGGACGCACTGGTGCAGGGACGCGAGGGCGCAGCGGGATCGGCAGGGCCGCTGGCGGAGCGAGGTTAATACGAGTGGAGCGGGCGGGGCGCGGCTTGCGGCTTGCGGCTTGCGACACTCGTGGATCGTGGCGGCTCGACGCCGGACGGGCGATCTGCCTGAGCTGCAGCTGGGTGTGTTTAGTATGCGGTCGGCAGGGACGGCGGGGACGGTGCGCTATGCGGCCCGGGGAAAGTACGAGCTACGAGTAACGGCACCCGGGGTTGCGGTGGACCGTGGTGCAGGGTCGCGAGGTGCACCGGGCGGCCTCGAGCACCTAGGGGTGCGCGAGCGAGGGAGCGCACTGCACACTGAGTACTGAGTACTGAACGTTGAATGTTCGCGGTGACAACACCGCCAAAGTACTTGGCGGTGGGCAGGGGGTTCGGCGGAGACCTGCAGTGCCAGTGACCTCGGGGGAACATGGCCGGCACGGTGTGAGATGCAGGATGCGGGATGCAGGATGCGGGATGCAGGGAGGGCTCACGTACGGTCACTGTGCACTGCACACACCTGAGACGTCGGAGTAAGTAGTGCGGAGTGTACGTGTCGTGTCGTGTCGCCGGCCGGGTCGCCTACGTGGTCGGGGTCACTCGGGGTCGAGGTCGAGGATGATGTAAGAACGCGAGGGCCGCGTGCTAGTGCAGGGCGACGACGCGGCTGCCCGCGAGGAGCGGGAGCAGATGTGCAGTGCGGTGCGGTGCGGTGTGGTACGTGCGGAGGGAGGAGGCGAGACGAGGCGAGCCTGAAGCGAACCTGAAGGGCCGGGGGGCGTGCAGCCAGCACCGAGCCTAACGCCTCCGCGCGGGCGCGGCCCTGCCGCTTCGTACGTGCCCACAGACAGGCTGAGGCTACGCCCGGATGCCCAACGGAGCTAGAAAGAGTACGGGGGTGCGACCGGGTCCGCCCTGATGCGCACCCCTGGCCCCGCGTACTTATCGTCTCGACTCTCGATACGAGGGTGCGGGGTGCGGGGGTGCGTATGGACGGGCAGCCCCGGGCCCTGCGTCCCCTCAGACCTTACGCCTCAGGCCTCTCCGAGGCCGCGGGGGTGGGGGCGGCGCCACCGCTTCTTTGTTCCCGCCCCTGGAGAAGCGTCGCGGGGTGGTTTGCAATATTAGGCAAGTACCGCCGGCTGCTCGGGCGATGGGGAGCCTGTCCGCGGCGCGGGTCACGGGCCATGACAGGGCCTGGCCTGGGCCTGCCGCGGGATGCCGAGTAGATTGGTAGCGCAGATTGGTTTTTTATGTTACAGTACGTATGAGAGGGTAAGCAAGTAGGTTGTGCGGTGCTTGTTTCCACGTGGGCGATCGACGCGTACCTAATAGTATCTATGCGCAACGCACAGTGTGAGTGGACGCGCGTGTCCTCGAGCTCCGAGGAGTTTGGGCGTGGGGCGTGGATGCGCTGCCGCGAGCCTCTGAGGATGCGCGGGGAGAGAGGGGCTGGGCCCTCCGGGATCGGAGCCGTCAGCTGGTGCAGGGCGATTACGTGCTTCCGGCGTGCTTGCTGTCCAGGCTTGAGCTACTAGCACTTAGAAGAAGTGGGATCCGCCAGGGTCTGTCGCGGAGCGCACTGAGGCTTGGGAATGGATGCTCGGTCGCCGTGCCGTCGTAGGCCTCGCGCGGGGAGCGCGGGACGATCGAGGCGACGTATGTACCACGCAAAGTTGAAAGGGCCGCAGACCGGGCCGGGGTAGCGGCTGCTTCCGCGCCGGACTTGGAGGACTCGAGGGCAGCAGGCAGCGAATGAGAGAAGAGCGCAGGACGACGACTCGCAGGGCAGGTGCGGAGGAATGTCGGCACACAATTTGCGGGGACACATGTGGCAGACATGTGGCATGGGTCTTCGCGAGCTTGTGGCAGAGCGTGGCACTGGACGTATGGATCTGGAGCCTGGGCCGCGAACTCTGTTAGAGGAGACTAGAAGGTCGGTCCACGTAGCGACGAGCGTGCGGTTTCGCAAAGGAGCGTGGGCGTACGGTATGTTTCTACGGTGTTTGGATCAGAAGAGAAGGGCTGGGGGAGAAGAGGAGATTGGGATGGTGATGATCAGGATTTGTCGGGGGGAATTCAGTGGAGGGGATGATGGCCGGATCGGGCAGGCGGCCTCGGGGGCGGAAGGCGAAGCGTCCAAATCGAAGCGCCCGCAACTCAACTCGCCGTGCCACGTGCCCCGGATCGCTCTCTCACCGCCCTCCTCAACGCCCTCTGAGCGCCCGCCGCCGACCTCGACCTCTCTCCCGACTCTGTCCTGCCTCGCCGCCGCCGCCGCCCCCACCGCTCTCCCCGCCATCACCCCCTGCGAGAGAACCGTTCTCTCTGTCACGCCCGCCCGCAGCCCCCGCGCCTTTCCCACGGCGATAGCGCACCCGAGGACCCGCGATGACCGACAACATGGGCCGTCGGCGCAGCGTCGATGTCGGCGGGCTCGCCCTCGCCCTCGCGCACCAAGGCCACGGCCACGGCTGGGGTGGATGGGAGGAGACTGACGCGGGAGAGACGAGGTGCGTCCGCTCCTGCTCGTGCGCCCGCGCCCGGACGAGGACCGCTCACGCACGCTTCCTTGGCTCTCTGGCTTTGCGGTCGGCAGCTACGCCGAGACTCTCATCGACGTCCGCCTGCACACCGAGACCATCCTCAGCCAGGAGGGCGAGTACCGGTGCGTCCCCCTTGTGCTGCTGCGCTCTCCTGTACGCCTTTCTGGCCGCTCACGCGCTCTCCCTATCGCCTCCCACGACGGCCCCAGCCCGTCGTTTGTGGACATGGAGCCCGACGTGCGCGAACGGCTCATCCACTCCCTCAGCTCCTGGCACTTTGAACCACATAAACTGCCGGAAGAGGAGGTCGTCGCGTGCTCCTATATTCTCTTCGAGGCGCTCTATCGCATACAGAACATGTATGAAACGGTATTTGTACCCCTCAGTAAGTCTCCTATCCTTGCTCTCCATTCTGTATAGGCAAAGGTACACCACAAACGGTTTCCGAGTTTGTGCTGGGAGAAGGGACGCAGCATACATATACACGACGCTCGATGAACTTGTCGCTCATGTCGCTATCATTCTTTTCCGGGTCACTAACCCTATCCTTGATAAATGCCTCGTGCACGCTATAGGAAACCTTGCTGATCAGGCTCTACGCAGATCGATTAGCTGCCTTCCTTCAGCACCTCCGGCATCTCTACCGTCAGGCAAACTCATATCACAACTTCCACCATGCCTTGGACGTCTTCCAAGCCGTGTACTACTTCCTGTTCTCTGCAGGTATGGTCCCCTCCGTCACAATCCTCCTCGAACCGGGGCGAATGTGGGAACGACATCGGGAGCAGTGCGATCCGCTCGCCGCGTGCCTGAGACACGAAGATCTCTTTGCCCTCTATATCGCGGCCGTCGGGCACGACGTGGGGCACCCGGGCCTAACTAACGCCTTCATGGTGCGTGCCCGTCCAATCCGCGCTCGCGCCCCGCGCGACTTTGCTCACGTTCCCGCTCCCACACGCCCTCCCTCTCTCTCTCGCGCGCACGCACACGCGCATCCCAGCGGAACGCCAAGACGCCGGTGTCGATCGTGTACGAGCAGAGCCCGCTCGAGCGGATGCACTACTCCCTCATCATGGAGATCATGCGGCGGAACGACCTGGGCTTCCTGCTCGACCGCCCGGGCGCGGGCCCGTCCTTCCGCCAGCTCCTGCTCGACACCGTGCTCGCGACGGACATGAGCGTCCACTTCGCGTTCATGGACGACTTCCAGCGCTTCCTCCAGGGCGAGCCGTTCGCGGACTTGAAGAAGCGGATTCTCGTCTGCCAGGCGCTCATCAAGTGCGCGGACATCAGCAATCCCGTGAGCGTGTTTCCCACATATATGAGGGAAAGGGTGGGGTGCTGATTTTGAATCAGAGTCGGCCGTACCCCGTGTCGAAACACTGGGCGGCGGCTCTCGAACAAGAGTGGAGTAGCCAGTTGCTTCTCGAGAAGCATTTGCAGCTGCCGCCGTCGGTCAAGCCCTCAGATAGTCCTGAAGGGGAAGCGCGGTGTCAGGTATTCTTCAGTCAAACCTTCGTGAGGCCGCTCTTCGAACGCGTCGCCTTGGGTATCCCTTGTAAGCGAGCCGTCCACACCTTATTCTCCTCTGTGCGCTGACCGGATAATCCGGATAGCCTTGGAGCCCTTCGCCGACCGCACGCGGCAAAATTTGGAAACATGGGAGGCCCTCGCGGCCAAGCTCTCCTCAGAACCGCCCGATCCACTTACCCAGTCCCAGCCCGGCTCACCACACGCGTGGCCCTCACAAGCCCCGAGCGACTTCCGCACCGCCTTCCCACCCGCGCTCCCCGAGGCCTTCCGCGTGCCCGAGGAGAGCCTCGACCCCACCGCCCCCTTCTACCACCCCGCGCACCCCCTCCTGAGCAGCCTCCGCGCGCGCACGTCCTCGGACTCGTCCGGCCCGAGCCACTACGAGTCCTGCGAGTCCTCCCTGCCCTCCCCGACGTTCTCCCCCGTGCTCGGCCCCGCGTCGCCCACGGGCAGCGCCCCCGCCCCGCTCGAGCTCGCCTCCCCGGCGCTGCCGACCCCGACCCCGATCTCGCGCGCGCCGAGCGTCGCGTCCGCCGCGCCCTCGGCCGTATCTACGGCAGGGAGCGTGCTCGCGCTCGCGAGCGAGGCGACGGCGCAGATCCGCGCGGCGTACAAGGCGAGCGTGAGGAAGAAGAAGAGCTTCCATAGGGCGTCGTGGAACCCCCCGCCCGCTGTCCCGGCGGGGTATCCGCCTGCGCCCCCGAGCCCGTCTGTGACTGCGCCCCTGGTACCCCAGTCGCCCGCTAGGTCCGGACCCGCAGCCGAGGTAGATCCCACTGAGGCGGAGGAGATAGGACCTCCATACGCGTTGCTGGATAAGCTCGCCGTAGCCTCACCAGAGGCCGAACCCGCACCCAAGCATATCCCCTCTTCAACACCTGTCCTCCCATACCAACCATCGACGCCGTCCCTGCTCGGCCGGCACAGCCTCACAGCCGTGCAGGTTCCGCTCACCAACGGGCACTCGGCACACCGCGATACCTCCTACTCCCCCGCCCATGCTCATGCCGACCCTAATGTTGACGCCGACGTGGATGGGGACGTAGATGCAGACGCGGACGCGGACGCGGACGACACGAGCCCCGTGAGCCTCGAAGCGGGCTCCCCCACGACGAGCACGACCGGCACGCTCACGCCCAGCCCGCTCACGCCCGACGGCGGCGGCGGCGGCGGCGGCGGTGGAGGCGGTGGAGGTGGTGGGGCAGGGAACCCTGCGACAGCGCGCGCGGTGCTGTTCAACAAGACGGCCGCGCTCGTCTCTGCGTCGTCATAGCACGCACGGACTTCGCGCGCGTGACGAGCAGTGGGAGGTTGGTTCTCTCCGCCGCTTAGCGGTGTCGGACTAGTCGTGCTGGGGTCTCTGGGATTCGAGATGCGGGTCCCGGGTCGGGGGAGGGATACGGGGGGAGGGGGAGTGCTGTATTATGTGTATCACAAGATATGTATGTATCTCCGGCCTGTTGCTGCTGCTGCTTGCTACTGGTTTACATCTCGTGTCTCCGTATCTCTCTTCATTTCTCAACGCTGCTTTCTCTTTTCGTTTTCATCATCTGGCTCGTGCATCAAGACAACTCTCAACTCTGAGTGTTCACGTGGTGGTTCGTGGCGTGTTCGACAGCTGGGCTGATTCCGTGTGAATGTCGTGTTTGACCTTAATGTGTCCGCGCTTGTCCCAGCGCATGCGAACGCTTGTATTCTGCTGGGCCTGATTCGCCTCTTGTCTGGTGTGATGAGGGAAGTCTGATGGGCTGGAGAGGGATGTTAGCATGAGCGCGAGATTCACAAAGAGTCCAAAAGACACGGCTTACTACCGAAGATGAAGCAGTGCAATATCCAGATGTGTCTCTCGAAGCTCCAAGCCAAAGGGTTCTCTTGCGAGGCCCACCCGCCAGTTGACCAGACTTGCCCATTCCAAGGGCCGGCAGTGCAAGGGAATCAACTCAAGCAGGCACGGCGCTCTTCCCGCCGGCCCACCGACAAGGGATTTAGTCCTCTCGAGCCGGGGCCGGGAGACTGTCCCGGCCCCGCTACGGCCCGCCCTGACCTCAGTTTTCGTCCACCCGAGAGGCTCCGCCCACCGTGGATCTAAAGTCCAGGCCAAAGACGCGGGAGCTAAGGGCGGCGCGCGGCCCAGTGTGATGACGGCCGCGGCCGTTGCCCCGCCCGCCATTTCGGCCTGTCCATGGTCACCGCGGCCTCCTAGGCCTCCATCGAGCTCTTGAAGATTTCTTTTTTTGAAAAAAAGACCATCATCGCCCCGAACGGAGGGCTCAGGTACGCTCGACGTCGGGGAGCACCGCGCCGTTCAACGCGGTGCTCCCCAGGCCATCATCGGGGACGTCCTCTCCCGGGCGACTGCCACCTCGGAGTCCCGGGTTTCCCGTTCCAGCGCAGTTGGTTCGCTGGTGCCTTCCGGCGCGGATCCCCAAGCTACGCCAGTCCTTGTCTCGCAGAGAGCGACCGAGTCACAGCGGGCTCCTCACGGAGTTGCTCTCCACTAACGACCGTCCGGGAGTGACCGCGCGAGCGCGGCCAGTCCATCCGTCGGCGGCGCGGGGTGTCCTTGTCGGATTGTTATTAGGCAGCTTCCCCGTCTTACCGTCGCCTATCCTTTCGGTCCCTACTCAGTTCGGGCGTCGGCCTACTTCGCTCGCGCTTTTCGGCCTACTTGGCGCGGGCTCTTTGGTTGCGCAGTAGCCCCCAGCACCACCTTTGGCCCATGCCTCTTTCGCACCTCGGAAGGGGTGGTGCGACTGCGTGAGCGAGACGATGCCGCGCTCGCGAAAGCCGCCTTCCGTACCCATCTTGCTAACCTCCTTTACCAAGGGAGGAGCGGCAATCCGGCCACGCTGGCGCTGTCTTCCAGCGGTGGGAGTCATTTAGTGGGAAGCCCCGGCACCGCGACAAGGCGACTCCCATTACCGGGGAAAAGAGGGCTCACCATATGATCGTGCAGACGGTCGAAGTGAGCCACGGTCGCACGCACGTGCTGGGGTTAAGGAGTGTTTGGTTTATGCTGCGTAATCGCACAGAAATAACTGGGTACAAGTAACGGTGAGACGAAGCTAGAAAAGGAACGGGGAATCTCTGTATCTCAAGCCAAGGCACGGGGAGGGGGGAGGGCATAGGCACAACTGGGGAAGACCAGATTACGACAAAAAGAGTGATATCGGCGATGTGAGCAAAATGGGGGTAGTGAGGAAAAAGGGGATATAGTGGTGACCAGAACCAATCAATGCACAAGTCGATTACGGCGACGCGTAGGAAGAGGACCGGGATGAAGGGGAGAGAAGAGGGGAAAGAGATCATCCGATGGCAGCCCGACCCTGTTATGAATCGGCCCCGTTCGTCGACCCGCCAATGGTCTTGGTAGACCGCCGTGTCCCAAATCTAGAGAAGAAACCGGTACCGTCGTGGGACGTCGAGCTGCCGGCACGGGAACGGAACGACCACGCTGGGGACACGGGGCGCTGCATGTCCATCGCGTTGGGGTCCAGAAGCTGCTCGCGCGCGCGCGATGGCTCCCGTTTCTGCTGCGGTGCGCCGTGGGTATGGTCGTGGTGATGATGGTGGTGGTGGTCAAGCTTCCCCGACCGGCCGACGGTGTGGCGACCGTCGCAGCATGCACGAACGTTCTCGAGCCCCTCGAAGCCCTCGTCCGATAGGGTGTCGTCATTGAGCTCGAAGTCCAACTCGTCGTCCTGACCACCAGGGATGTGCTCGTACTCCTTCGACGGGCTGCTCGGGCCCTCCGCCCAACGAAGATATTCCGCAGCGGGCGTGCCTGACCGCTTGCTCATCGAGCCCCCGAGGGAAATCTGTGAGCGGCTCCGCTGACCACGAGGTGTGACGTTCCACGAATCTCCACTCCTGCCTGTTCGGCCGGTGCGTGCACTGCGCTGACTCTGAGGGCTGGACATGATGTTGGGGTTGTACTCCTCTGGAAGGTCGCCATTCGCAGACATCGGGCTCATCGGACGAGGCGGTCCCATGCTAGCTCCGCCCATCTGCGCCTGACCAGGTCGCGTGAGGAGGTACTTCAACGCCTGGTGGTATAGAAATTAATCAACGTTTGCGTTGGAAGATCCGCGCAGACCACTTACGTTATACCAGATGTCATGTCGTTCCTTCGTGGGCGCAGTGAACTTCATTTCCCGCTGAGGTGTCGACACGATCACGCTGTACTGGTGGATGCCAGGCGGCATCGGGTTCGGATCCATGACGGCCCGTACAGACTCGATGTACGCTAGACGACCATCGCGTGAGAAAAGCACGTCCATAATATCTGTGTTGCTCACTTACCGCTCTTGGCACTAGACTCGGTCACGTTGGAGGAACCGGGATCGGCCGAGCTCCAATACAATGTCCGCGTGTACGGGTGCACCCAGAAGAAGCGCTTGTGTCTTCGTTCTCCATGACCCTTGCCGATCGCGCGGCGGGTGTACTTGTACAGGAACTCCCCAATCATCGTCTGCGTGATGGCGTGAATGACCGCGGGGTCCGTGGCACCCACACCGCCCTGCGCGGCTTCACCTGCGCGGTCGGCGACCGTGAGGCCGTCTGCGGCGCTGTGCCGGCGCATATGCGTCTCGAAGTGATGATTGTCGGACGAGATCGACGAGCGCTGTGAGCCCGAGTTGAGCGACGCAGAGGAAAGTTCGCGTCGCTCGCGGTCACGTAGGTTGAAGGAGAGCGCAGAAGGGCTCGATAGCGGCGCCCGAGCGGCCGCGTTCGCAGCCGAGCGGAAACTGCTCGTTGAAGGCAGCTGGCGGAGGCCGGCTTGGGAAGGAGGCATGGACGAGCCATGCGCGCGACCGATCGAGCCACGAGGAATGCCAAGACTTGGAGTGGTCGCGCGCTGGATGAGCTCTGGAGGAGGGGGAGATGATGGGCGGGGTGGCGGAATATCGTGGGACATCCTCTTCTCCGGGATGAAAGGAGGAGGGAGCATGCTATTGGGAGGTGGCGGTTGCCGTGGAGGTGGCGGAAGCACCATCATCGGTGGACGTGATTTGTCGACCAGGTTAGGGAGCATCGACGGCGTGCGCGACCGGTTGACGACGTCATCCAATACTGACGACAACGTGGATTCGATGGATTGTCTCCTGTCGGAATGAGATGTACGTGGGCGCGCGATGAACGTGGCATTGGCGTCCCGGATGGTAGTGTTTGGTGAGGGAGCGGTGACGTTGGCAGGAACCGAAGAAGGGGTTGTCGGGCCCGCCGGCGAGGGTGGAACGAACTGGAATTGCTGGGAGTTAGGGCCAACGCGGAACACGCTCGGCATCGCCGCTGCGGCCCCGACAGCGGCGGTAGCAGCGGCTGCAGTCGTTGCGGTAGCAGCAGCGGTCGTGGAGGTAGCGGCGGCAGGGATGGCTGAGGCGATGGTCGACGGGACAGAGAACACGGAAGGGATAGGAACGGGAACAGCAGCGGGTGCGGGGGCTGGAGCTGGTGGTGGGACCCAGGCGTCGGTCTGTATCGACATCTCCTTCAACTCTGGCTTTGGCTCCGGCTCCGGCGCTGGTACGGGAGCAGGTGCAGGTGCCGGAATAGGCTCAGGCTCAACGACAGGTTCTGGCGGGGGCTCGACTTGGATGCCTTCGTCCGCCATCACGATCTTCGGCGGCTCCGGTACAGGCTCGGGTTCAACCTGTATGCCCTCCTCCGCCATCTCCACCTTCGGCGGTTCGGGCGCGGGTTCAGGCTCGGCCTGCACACCTTCCTCCGTGACCATGATCTTCGGCGGCTCAGGAATCGGCTCGGGCTCCACTTGAATGCCTTCCTCCGCCATCTCGACCTTGGGCGGCTCGGGCACCGGCTCCGGCTCAACCTGGATACCCTCCTCCGCAGTCTCCGCCTTGGGCGGCTCAGGAATGGGGTCGGTGCCGATCTCCTTCGAGTCGTATGTCGGCGCTGGGACGACAGGGGAGGCAGGCAGCGAGAACGACGCGGCCGAGGACATGGCGGATGCTCCACTCTGCAGCTGTGACGCCTTGATGCTCTCATCGTCGCTACCGGCGTCGGAGAAGCCAGCGTCAGAGACGGTCCGCATCGAGTGGTAGTCACTCATCGAGTCTGCGGACGGCGTTGGGGGGATGCTATGCGCGTCCGTGAAGTCTTCAGTCTGCGTCGTCTCGCCCATGAGCGAACCGGTCTCCGTCCGGAGATCATCATCCTCGTCATCCATGTGGGCGAGGTCGCTTAGCGTAAGAGAAGGCGGGCGCCGCAATTGAATGGTCGTGTCGCCTGAGTCGCTGCGTGTGAGGTCGGCAGCGTGTAGCGCGGCATAAGCCTGGGCAGGAGAGAGCGTCACGGCCTGGACGTCCGTGTTGACAACAGAGCGCGCGGGTGTTTGGGTCTCCGCCGTAGAGTACACTGGTGCAGTCTCAATCTCTGTCTGGAGTGAAGCGTCGGAGGTAGGGGTGACAGGCCTTGGCTCTGGCTCGACCTGGATGGCCATCTCGGACGTCGACGGCGAGATAACCTGGATGACTGGCGGGGGCGGTGGGGGAGCGGGCTCCTCGAAGTCCGTCTGCACGCCAAAGTCGACGGTGTCGACGGCGGCGAACTCCTGCTGCAAGTCGTCCGTGACTGTCGACCCAGCCTCGGGTTCCATCATGCCGAAGCCAAGCTCGGCGGCCAAGGCCTCCGGCTGACCAACAAGGGAAGGGGGACGCGCCTCCTGGTATGCAGCACCGCCCCGAGAACGGCGAGGGAGGGTGCCGCCGCGGCCGCGAGTGAGAACGCTTTGACGGAGTGGGCTGCCATTGTTCCTGAGCGACCCTGCGGACGCCGAGCGGCGTAAAACGTTCGCGAACGCGGGATCCATACCGTCGATACTGGTACGGTTGGACGGAACAGCAGGCGAAGGAGACGCAAGGACATCCCCTTCATCTTCCACCTCCTCTTCCATCTCTTGACGGAACGCTGCAGGAAGTGGCGGTACCGCAGGCACGGGAGAGAACTCGAGGTCCACGTCATCGTTGAAGTCGGACGAGGGGCTCTGTGCAGCCATGTGCAGACGGTCGTTAACGGTAAGTCTCCCCCGTCCTCTGCCACGTCCTCGACCACTAGGAGGGTTGCGGTATGGGGTGAGACGTCTTCCAGCAGACTTGGACCGGGGGGCACCTTCCTCCTCTTCCTCGTCCTCTTCTTCCTCGATTGCGAATCCAGGAGAGGCATCGAGCTTACGCCGGTAATCGATACGAAGCTCCTTCTCACGCTGCAGACTGCTCTTGAGAGTGCTAATCTGGCGTTGAGCGTGGGCGAGACGTTGTTGCAAGGCTTCGATCTCGTTGGTTGGGTGGTTAGGCGCAAGGAAGGGCCTTGACGGAGAGGGGTCTGGCGACTCGTCTGGGAAGTCGAAACCATCGGGTGGGAAGAGACCGGAGTTGTCGAGCTTCTTGCGGGTGTGCGTGGAAGCGCCACCAGCGCTGAAAACGTCGTCGTCATCATGATCAGCCGGAGTAGCCATTTCGGAGACAGAAGCGCCATTAGGAGTGAGCGGGGAGCCGAAACGAGGGAGACGGCGGCTAGCCTTCGCAACATCGGCTTTGAGCGAGTCGATGGCTTGTTGAAGATCGGATTTGTCGCGCTGAAGGCTCGCTGCGTGTTTGCGTGCCTGAGCAACATCTGTCTCGTGTTTCGCTTTCAGTTCTTCGTATGCTGTCTGTTGCCGCTCAGCCTCAGTTTTGTGCTGGTCGGCGGTCTCGCGAGTCGTGGTAAGTAGCCGCGTTAAACGTTTGTTCTCGCCCTCCAAGCGTTGAGCGGTGGCTTGCGAGTCCGATACCTGAGCGCGCAACTCCTGGAGCGTGACCTCGAGATTCCAGTTCTCCTCCTTGAATTTGTCCGCCGAGTTTTCCTGTTCCCGAAGTGCCGAACGGAGGTTCTCGAGCGACTTCTCGAGATCATCCTTCTCTTCTTTCATGTCCTGAATTGCCTTATCCCGTTCACCAAGCAAACTTTGCAGTCGCCGAACCTCGGTGAGCAAACCGCTTCCGATCTCAAACGCGAATTCTAAGGCATAGTCAGTTCCGTTGTACGACGGCTATGGAGCGAGAATGCTAATAATGCGGTGATGGTAGGCTGTGTCAAGACACAATACGCAAAAGCGATCATGCTGGAATGAACTGTAGGTTTCGCTTCGGCGGCAACGTGATATGAACGTGTACGCGCCGCCGGCTCCTCGCCACGAAAGCATGCAGCATGGCATACACGACTCAGATGGCGCCAGTAGTTGGAGCGTCGTTCCACAACGACTCCGGATACGCCGCTACGCGGAAGACTCCCTCTGCGAGCAGCCCCCGGCCAATTTGAAGACACAGGATGGATAGAAGACGGGAACAGGGTCGGAACATGCTAGCCATTAGAAGTGACTTACCGACATCATCAGCGCGATGAGCAGCATTCTTCGCACGACGAGATGACTGCGCGGCGGACGGCCCAGCCGCAGCGCCCTTCGACCGTTCTTGCTCGTGCCTGGAAGGCTCCGCATGACGCGCGGCAGGAGCATGAACGCCGTTTGTGGGCTGTAGAAGCGGGGATGGGTCTCATAGACGCGAACCAGACGGGCGTTGCCACTCACCTTGGACCCAAACACGCTCGTCAACTGCTCATTCTCCGTATCCCAAGCGTTGATGGCGTCCGCGAGGTCGCGGTACTTGTCCCTGACATTAACATCGAGGCCGTCGTCGCTACCGGTTCCGTCGAGTTCTAGCTCCTGCATCTGCTTGATGCGTTCCTCGAGCTCCATGCGCTGAGCCAGCAGCTGGTGACCGAGCGTGGCCGCGGACTGGAGCTGCTTTTCCTTGTTGTCGAGAAGGGACTGGAGGTGGAGGCGCATATTGGCCTGGGAGTCGTAGTCGGCCATAGCGGCCACGTCGCCGCCGTCGGAGAAGGTGGTCATCGTCGGCGACGACGACGGTGGTGGGGGTGAAGACGCAGTCGCCCGACGCGACGCCCTCAACGCGTGCTGGCGTGACGAACCGTGACTACCGGTCACAGCCCGCGTTTGGTTTTCTGCGCGCGTCCTCCGCCCGCCACCGCGAGCGCTGCTTCCGGTAGGGCTGCAGTAGCGTACGTGTAGACCTTGAGCTTAAACACCGGTACCCACTTCCTCCCCAACGAGCCGGCCGATGGCACGAAGCCTTCTCCGTCTGCTTATCACACACGGAAAGGCAGTAACTAAGCCCTGTTCGTTGCCCAGACATGTGTCGCCCCACTAGAAACTAAGAACTACGTTCGACGGTGCTGCATTAATGCATGTGAATTAGCAACCAAGAACTGACAGAAGTGCGCATTACTGCCTGCAGGTACTGCAATACACTGGGATTGGCAATGATACACCCAGCACACATTGTCAAGCTCTCCCTTCGAACACAGGCAGCGATCTTCCGTGATACACGAAAAAAACACTAATCAACCGACATCCTCGATCTAGAGGATGAGCTCGAAGTCGAATCCCAGCCCGAGCTATCAGAGTCCGAATCTAAAGGCGAGGCTGCAGGAGTGTCCTGCTGCTCTTGTGGCGGCTCCTGACCGTCGATAACACGCTGCCTACCCACGTACACAATAATTGGCAGCTCATTTGCTGGGGGTAGTGAGAGGGGTACCTTGAGAGACGCACGTTGTGGCCGCATAGAGGGTATGATGGGGACCACGAGCCTACGGGAAGCCGTCGGTGGTGGTGCAACAGCCGGACTAACCATCGAGGTAACCTTTCTGGCTACAGCATGGGAGGCCGTGGGCTTAGTGGGCGGAGAGCCCACAACGGAAGGAGATTGGGCCTTCAAGGGGCTCGAAGGTGTACACCGACGCATACTACCTTCTGGAGAGAACCCGGTGGGAAACGAATCAGGGGTTTGGGGTCGCGGTGGGGAAGTAATGAAGGCGTGAAGGAACCCGTAGGACGCGGGGGAGGGGGCTGCGGGGGAGGGATCTGGGAATACATCAGTTGGTAGAGGCTGCGGCGTCCCTGGTAAACCAGCAACCTGATGGGCTGGAGTAGAAGGAAAGAGCTGGTCACCAGACGCCGAGTCTGAGAGGAAAGGCCCCGGACCAGACAGGCACATCTGAGGGGATGCAGGGGGGTTGTATGGTAGTTCTGGGGGTAGTTGAGGCTCATATTGAGACTCCACTATGCTAGATCGCCCAAAGAGATCTAGGGGATCATCCTGGGCTTATGTATATGTCAACATGCCACAGAGAATGCGGGATGTGCCCCTCCACCACATTGCAGAGAGAATACAGAAGACTTACCTCCAAGTTGATAGGCACATCAGCTTTTTGCTCCTCCTGCAACCGTTGTTCCTTGTCCTGCTCCCATTGAGTTCTTTCCTGCTCCCATTGTGTGCTCTTCTGCTCCCACTGCAGCCTTTCTTGCTCCCAACGCAATCTCTCCTGCTCCCAGCTCGTCCTCTCCTGGTCCCAACGCATCCTCTCCTGCGTCCATCCATCCCTTTCCGCAGCATACTGACTCTCCAGGTTGGCGATCCGCGCTTCGTATACAGCCCTCTCCTGCGCGCTGCATTCTAGGAACAGCGACCTTATCTGTTCAACGCCTTCGAGAAGTGCCCGCGACATAACCGGTGGGCTAGGGTGATGGGGCTGGAACTGCAGCGTCAAAGATGTAGACGATCACTTAAGTATATTGGTGCCTACAGAGGATGTCGGAGAAGAATTGGAGACATTCAGGCCATTCATTTTATTCGAGCTGCAATTTGAAGGATAGACACGGTTGGTGAGGAGCATGTACGAGCGACGAATGGCAAAGATGGAGAACTTGAAAGAGCCGCGACGCGCGACCTCGCGCGATCTTACGCGACATTTCTGCCACAGGCTTCGGCCCGGAGTGCCGGTGCAAACGTGGAAAGAGGCGCCCGTTCAATACTTCGCGGCAACGCGCGCGCACAGCCTGTGCTACTCGCTGCGCTCCTCAAGCTGTCCCCTTTCCTAGGCCCCGACGCAGATCATCTCGGCCGCATTAGAGGATCAGCGCTCGTGTGCGGTTAACCGAGGACCATACACCAAGACCCGGACGTCATGTGTACATATTGAAGCAACCAAGCGGAACGAGGTGAGCGCACACTGCATATGCGTTTGTCATGGTTTCGCCGTGGAGGTTGACGTCCGCTCCCACACTAGCCGACGCACGAAGTCTTCGTCATGCACTTCTGAAATGCCTGCCGCGTTTAGCTGGCGCGGTCACTGAAGTTGTAACAGCTTAGTCCCGGAGATTCACTCAAGTATGTATGCGCTCATGAACTCTCTGTTCAGCGTCAACTCCAGTGCGATTGTTGAACGGGATTCCACGATTCAGTTACATCAGTACCCGGGATCTCACCCAGATGTCGGGATCAGCGCCCTGCCGGACGAGCGGGACACACGCTCCGAAGGCATGTCGCAGAAGCCCACAACGATTGGTTATATCACGACCTCGGACCCAACGACAACGCTTCTAGTGCCGCTCATAACTACGCTCTGATGATGCGCCAGCCACACCCTCGTCGCACCTTCTCCACGCACACTCGCGCATCGTTCCGAAAGCTCTGATGCCCGAACTCAACTTGAAGGAAGTTAGTCTCGTTCGCCCACGCAGCTCGGTCACGCGCGGGTAAATCCGAGCCTTCCGGAGCCTCACAAGCCTCAAATACCCTCGCGCTCCCAAGTGTCGAGCTGTGGCCTCCCCCACTCGCACGTGTGGATATCCGGTTATTTGCTCTCTGCCGGCGGCATGACGGAATCACCACCAGTGTCCACGCTGTCTAAGCGCGAAGAGGCAGGCGTCCAAGACGAAGAATTCGCAGACGGTCCCGGGGCGCAAGAGCGTACCACTGTCGGAACGATAGGCTACCGAGATTCTATCCAGGCGTCGTCAGCTGTGTTATGGGCGAAAATGGACCTTGTTGTCCTGCCTGTTGTTACTGTGATGTATTTCCTCTCGTCACTAGTAAGCTTATCACTCATGATTATTGCACGACATTGACATTGTTTTCGTACCAGGATCGAACGAACATAGGCAATGCCCGCATTGCCGGCATACAGCAAGATCTAGACATGTCTAACAAACAGGTACTTTCGACACCTGGCTATTGTGAATCTCCTCGTTTACCGATGTCGACCATTGCAGTACAGCCTCGCGCTCACCATCGCACTCATGTATGCACTAAATTTTCCTACCATGTAGTCATTGCAAGCTTCTGACCGACTCGTTCAGCCCTTATGTCCTTATTGAGATTCCCTCCAACAATCTCATGATGGTGAGTACCTGCGCTACATATAAGCTGCATAGTAATGTACGGCGATTAGCGTGTCGGACCACGAGTTCTCTTACCGACAATGGTTACTCTTTGGGGCCTTGCAAGTGCCCTTCAGGGTTAGTAGTCTTATCAGGTTCTCAATGACCAGTAACTCATAGTCCTTGTACTGCCAGGTGTCGTTACTAGCTATCCCGGACTTCTCGCTTGCCGTTTCTTCTTGGGATTCTTCGAAGGTGAACGACACCATTCGAGCCATCTAGTCTGCATTAACTTTGAAGCTTCCGGGACTATCTAGGCGGTTTGCCGCCTGGCATCTACTTCTATCTCTCATCGTTCTATCCAAGAAGGATGTTGCAGCTCCGGTGCGTGCTAAACACATATTGGTTTGTTCACAGAACACTGAGTTCTTACGCAGCATGTCAATCATGTTTTCTGCTTCAAGCTTCGCTTCAGCTTTCTCCGGTCTCCTCGCTGCCGGTATCCTTCACATGGAAGGCATCGGTGGTAGACCGGGATGGGCTTGGGTGTTCATTCTGGTTTGTCCTGCATCTGGCATCATCACAAGCGGTACTCGGGCTAACGTTCGTTCAGGAAGGCTCGTTCTCGATTTTGTTCGGGCTCGCGTCGTTTTTCCTCCTACCAGACACGCCAACGGCGGTACAGAGTCTGACGGACAGGGAGAAACAGCTCGTGACTCATATTCTCCTAGATAACGGCATCGTGCAGATGAAGGGCCCTTCAGCCAGTCGAACGTGGTCGCAGTTTTGGCGCACATTCGCGCAACCGCATATCATATTGCTCGCTATTGCGGGGTTCTTCAATGGTGCGTTACGCTGAATCTCACAAACTTGGAAGATAACAACCATGCTTACCGTGTCTGGTATGTCTGCAGGCACTACCGTCGCGTCTCTCTCATAGTGAGTTTCTTATGTCGAACCCGACAAGCGTCTTCTGATGTTTTGCATCTTGTAGTTATCTTCCCAGTATTGTAGCGAGTTTAGGTTTCTCAGGAACGAAAGCTCAGCTAATGAGCGTGCCACCTTTCGCCGTGGGCGGGGTTTGTACGTACAATTTCGTTTCTCCTATCAATTCTTTGAGGAATTCTAACACTCTTCCCAGTATCCATTGCAGGAGCCCTATTCGCAGATCGTTTCTCCCACCGGGGCCTAACGCTGATGCTATTCGCGCTCGTGTCCGCAGCCGGGTTCGCTCTGTTCCTGGGTATGACCCACTTTCTTCTACCTTGACCTCTTATTCCGGCTAATCTACTATCCTGATAGGCTCTTTTGTGAATCACGTTCGCTACGGCTCACTCTTTCTCTTCGTCGCCGGCACATACGCCGCCAGTCCTCCTCTTGGCGCATGGACTTCCAACAACGTCGCCCCCGCGATCCGGCGCGCGACGGCGATCGCGTTCTTCCTGACGTGCGCGAATCTCGGCTCCATCTTCTCGACCTGGCTCTTCGGCACTATCTCACCAGCCCCACGCTACACTGCCGCGACCATCACATTGCTCGTATTCCAGATCGGTGTGCTCGTCTGCGCAGTGGCTACGCGGTTCTACCTCGCGAGAGCGAATGGACGTAAAGCGAAGGCGAGGCTGCACGCAGACGGGGAGAAAGAACTGGAGAAGGATATGGGCGAGATGACTAACGAAAGCATTTGGTTCGAATATGTAATGTAGAACGGAACGGAAGCTACTTTGATTGCCTTCGCCGCCGGAAAGCTCCTCGTACATGGCTGACCAAGTCATCTATGCAAGTCGCGCGCCAGCGCGTATGCTTTAGCTCTAGATCTTTCACATGACGTACTGAAACCAGATGCTCTCGTTCGGTAGCTCGATCGTAGACGAGACCTCTTGATCCTGGCGACCCTCTCGGCCCTCCTCTCCGCGCAACCTCGCTTTTCGCAGATTCTCCTTCCAAAAGTAAGCGCTTGTAGCCAACGCGCACACCAAAATCCCAACTTGAAGCACCAGCAGAGTGATCGTTGCGGACGTATAGCGCGGTGCGGGGGACAACGCGCCATACAGCCATGTCGAGAGAATCGCACCGGCGTTGGCTGTAGTCGTGAGGAATGCAATCGAGGTCGCACGCCGGGGGAGTGGGGATGTGTTGTTTGCGATCCAGGTCTCCAAAGGAGGGACGATGGGGTACGTGCCAGAGACGGCCAGAAAGAGCGATCCGTAACGGACACTATTCTCGAAGGACGCTGCGTGGGGTTGAAGTTGGTGCAGGTGGCGGACATAAGAACAGGAGTTCAACTTACCCAGGAACAGCGCGAAACCAGCTGTGGACAAAATAGAGAAGAATACAACCGTCAGTCCGCGGTGAGAGAACCGATCCGCAAGGACGGCAGTAGCGACAGACACTGGTATCGCAGAAGAATCAGGACGGTCGGTTTGCTCCTGATTGCGCTCCATTAACTCACGGAATCCGCTGACCGCATAGGGTGGAACACTCATCAGCTGAGCTCTTGTACCTGTGAAGCCTAGACTGGCGACGATACTCGGAAGGTAGCTGATAATTATTAATATGTTAGCAAGCATACAAACAGCGACAGTATTGAACCCCGCATACTATGCAAGTGAAGACAGAGTGACACCTGCGGATCATCAGCTCAAATGTTTTGTCCGAGAGAAACGCACTACTCGTACCACTGAAGAATGCTGACGTCGACAAAATGACCACGTGTGGCTGGGTGATTCCCTCCATGAACTCGGACCAAGAGCGGATTCCCGCGCCGTGCTCGCTCATTTCTACGATCCCATCCTTGCGCAACACGTGTGACACATACTCCTTTTCTTCTTCGCTGAGCGTTAGAGTCATCTTAGGTGAATTGGGTAAGAGCGTGAAGGACACAAGCCCGAATAATACTGTGAACGAGCCCTCCTGCAGAGAGCTACTCTCAGCTTTTGGCTCTTCTCGCAGGTAGGAGGATCACAACTCAGATTCTTACCAGAATGAAGACCCAAGCCCAGCCTGGCCTTCCGCCCACTCCATTCATGTTGACAATTGCAGCTGCGAGCAAGCTAGAAAATGCACCTGCGAATGCCGCTGACGAGAACACGACAGATATTCTGCAGCACCAGTTAGAAGGAATGCGAATCTGGGCAGCATACGTCATTCACCGAAGCTGGAGCATGTGACGCGGATAGAACGATGCAAGATAGAAGAAGATACCAGGAGGTAGTCCACCTAGGAAATTTGTATGCCGTATCTTTTGAGTCCTTTTATCGTGGCACGGGAGAGGTACAACGATTACTCGCCTTCGAACAGTCCAAGGAAAAAGCGGCACGCCAGTAGACCCGAATATCCACGTACTATGCCTTGCGAGGTTCGACGAATTAAACGGTTGACCATTGGCTTAACGACGTAGACAAACCTTGCAAAGCGCAGGTCATTCCCCACAGCACGACGAGCGTCGGCAGTAGCAGCCGTGGACCAACGCGCTGGGCGGGGCCTGAGGTTAGATCAGAATATCGGTGTATTCGTTGTCGAGATTCGCACCATCATGAGGTAGTTGAATGGGACTTCGACCAAGATATAAGGGCTGGACCAATCTTTTCGATAATGAGAAAATGGCGGATACTCGCAGACACATACATGAGCGCAAGCGTAAGTGCGAAGCTATACTGTGTACAACAAAAATTAGACTGTCATTAGAGCACAATAGAGATCGTTAGGAATCACCTGATTGTTCGATATTCTTAGCTCGTCTTGTAATCCTGCAATCCTCGCGTTTCCGATGTTTGTCCGGTCCTGCCCCCTTACGCGTAACTTCACACCGAAATTCTCAGGAAGACGAACGGCCTACCATTGAGGACAGAAAGTACATCATGGCAACCAAAGGAAGAACGATGAGATCCACTTTCGCCCAAACCGCGGCCGCTGAGGAGACTTGAGGAAGATTGTCACGAGGTGTCTGCTGTCCGCCATCGAAATCATCGCCCGATTTCTCGTCTGAGATCCTCGCACTGTATCCCGTGTTAACTTCATCGTCGACTTTGAGCGCCATTGTGCCGGCACTGCAGGATCTGGCGACAGATGGTAAGGGAGCCCAGTGGAGGGGGGGCAGAGTCGGACAAATCTTCAACGTTTAGTCATCCCGACCCTAGAGCTAAATACTGAGAGCTTTCGGTCGCCGACTCAACCAAGAACATAAGTGGAAAGCCATGAGCCAATTCCGTTGACACAGTAAACGCCTACCGCCGAGTGACAGGAAGGTACGGCCCCGTGCTCCAAAGTACCGCGCGGCTGAAGAGTAGAACCTTGCTTTGAACCTTTTTCGACTATTGCATGAACCTTGCCCTAAGCGCGGCTATATCAGATTGTCATTGCCATGCTGGTTGAACCATACTCAAAAGTTTCACAGCGCGATCATCATAAGACGGAGATGAAGTAGCAAGCCCGGCGATGGAGACTAGTAACTGCAGAGTAACTGTCTACGGGAATACACCTTTGATAATGTCCGCCGCTATCGCCGATTCCGCAAGTTTAAGATCAGCTACCAATCATCAGACAATCGTTCCAGAATCATTTGCTCACCGATCTCTCCAATAGTGTACGCAACACTTTGTGTGTGCGAACACGGTATGAGGGGAACGATGCTGAGGTCTGCTACGCGGATGTTCTTTGTCCCATAGACGCGCAACCGAGGATCGACAACGCCACCTTTGTCTCGAGGGAGCATCGAACATGTGCTCGTTGTGTGCCACGTTGTAGACGAGTATTGTTTGAGCCATGCAATAAGCTCGTCGTCTGTTGTCATGCCCGGGCCTGGATTTATCTCGCGTCCTGCATGAACATACGCGTTAGTGGTAGAAATCGACAGAAGACCTCTTCGGCAGGACGAGGAGGCGTACCCAAGATCGAGTTGAGGGGCTCAGTCGAGAGCACCTTCCGTGCGAATTTAAGATGTTCAAGCATGGTCTTGACGTCTGGGTACTGTCAGCATACGTGACTTGAAGCTCTATGATACTCGTCTCTACCGATGGCTTCTTCAAAGTAGTGTGGATCTATGATAGGCATATCCAAGGGATTCGCCGACGAAGCATGCTGTACCAAATCGTGCGTTGATGAACGCTTGTACGACGAATCGAATAGATGATGACGCACGACTGTACCGCGTGAAAACGGTCGTTGAAGGATTGCGCAGACCGAGAAGTGCTTCTGCCCAGGGGCCGGCGGAACTATATAGTTTTCATTGAGTACGTAAGTATACGCCACGAAGTCAGTCTAGGACTGATAACGTACTCGGTCCTCCGATGAACTCCGGTTCAGGGATGATTTCAAGGCAAGAAGCGCCTTCTTCGATCCGCCGCCGCTGTTCTACATACTGTTCAGCCAAACCAGGAACGTCTAACCCCGTAGGTAGTATCTTCTCAATTTCCGTGTCTGTTGAAAATAGCGTCTTGAGCGGGAACATAGCGACGCAGGAAGATCCTAGCGCGAATACTCCTTGACGTAGTTCCCTAAGAGGTATATAGGTGAGCGACGTGGCAGAAAGTGGCTGTCGAATGGCGACAAACCGAAGCTTCAACTGTTCCTCGAACACGCTCGGGTCCTCTGGAGGGTCAGTGGTACGCCATCTCTCCGGTGTTTTAAGTTCTGGACACTGATATCAGAGCCTGAATCATCGTATATGAAACTCGGATCAGGCGACTCACCGTGGCTGATGGCGACGTGGAAATGCTCCTGCATGTTGGCGCCGACAGCAGGAAGGTCTACCCTCGATTCGATGCCCAGTTTGCTCAAAAGATTCGGGTCGCCAATTCCAGACAGTTCGAGAATCTGGGGCGATTGGATTGCTCTGAAACTATAATTCAGTGACGGTGGTTCTTACTCACAGCACGGAACTCGAGCACCTACCCGGCACACACGATAACCTCTCCGGTGACGGATACGTGATGCTGCCTGCCATTGACTGCGAATTCTACTCCTTCCGCACGGAACTCGGTATCAGAGAGGCTGTCGGATAGAATGCGCGTTACGACGGCATCGACCAGAATCGTCAGATTGACGCGAGGGCCAGCGGTTTCAAGGTAGGCCTGAAAGACGATCACAGACTCATTCTAATCTCGATGAAGCGTAAGGACGCACGACAGAACTGACGCGCGAGAGTGTTGTGGGATCTACGGTTATGGGTTCTACGCTGACGCCGACATGATTGCCAGCATGCTGGAATTAGGCTGGTCTCAGCCAGATCCTCGAGGCTCAATCAAAGTAGACTCACTGGATCGTCTATCTTATTTATTCCGTACTTTGCCATCGTTTGGGCAAATATATCGTCCCATCCTGGACGTAGGACGGGAAATGCATTCCTGATGGGACCTTTGAAATCATGAGACAGTCGTTTATACCAGACGTTAGCACAAAGCGTACCTGCGTTGCCGTGTACTTCAGCGATATACGGCAAAGGGTCCGTTGTAGGTGGTCGCACGAATCTGGCACAGTTTTATTCCATCTTTCAACCTATTGCAGGGTATCATCGTAACGTACGACTCAGCCTTCATATTGTATCTGAGGTAGTTGTCCCAGTTCCAACCGGGATTCCCTAAGCGTTCCCATGCTGTGATACTGCGATGAGAAACGACTGACATTGCGTAGCGGGAAAAACACACACACCGTTGATGTCCTCCTTTTCCGGCCGATCCCACAAGTAGAAGTTCCCTGAGGATGCGCCTCCCAATACTCGAGGTCTACAAGACAAATGTGAATTTACAGACGAGCTATATAATGTTCGGAGTATTGGGCTTACCGAGGCCACGAGAAGGACGCGTCTGCCGCGTGTTTCTGGGGAACCTGCAACACCAGTCGTATGGGTTTGCGAGTATTGAGAGTCTTCTTAGCTTGACTGACCGTCACGAAACCCCAATCATAATCCTTGTGCCCGATGAACTTGCCGTACGTCGCGGGCAAAGCTATCATGATAAGCGTCAGATTCGCTACTCTTCGACGTGTGACATGACTCGAGGGGAAAGCGTACAGAAGGTGTGATCATCCTGGTGAGCGCCACCCGCCTCAAGAACTAAGACCGTCTTGGATGGATCTTCAGACAGCCGTGCTGCAACTGTGAGTCCGGCCGTACCACCGCCAACAACGATGTAATCGAATGTGTGGCCCGAGACCTCTTCCAGCGTGGCGAGGTTGAGCATCCTGTAGAGATAAGGCGCGCAGTGATGAGCATGGGAGGCGCGCCCAAGTGAACATCGAGCGCTCTCGTGAGAGTTTCTCGGGGGGCGCGGGGAGGACGCGATGGGTAGGGTCGCGTGAGTGCGGTCAGCTGATTCGTCACCTTACACTCGTTCGCTGCCTCCCGCGAGTTCAGACAGGCACATTGCTCGACGGAGGCAAACTTGATTAGGTTGTGTATACATTACCGGAGTGTTTAGATCGACAGGGTACGAACTCAGAGAAAAACAGATGAATCACTGAGTTTCAGGCGGAGGAAGAAACTCGACGGCTGAGCGGGGATCGTCATTGACGCGCATCTCTGGCCGCACACCATTCCACCATTCCTTCGCCTTAAGGAGGGACTTGTCTTGCTGGCGGACCTGTATGGTGAACAGTCGTCGATCAGCGCCTTGCTTCAGAGGAAACCCTCCACGGAAGAGTGTAGAGAATACCTTCGGAACAGTGATATATGTCTGGTCAGCACAGCGTACGAGGAGCCCCTGAGATTGTGGATCATACAACGCTTGTCCCTCTGTCCGAAGCTGCCCCTTGAGTTCCTCGTTGACATCCGATGCGACCTGAGGATCGTGCAATTGAAGAGTGCGAGACGTTTTGAGAATTGTCGTCAATGGTCGCTTGGGCCAAAACGTCAGAATTACAATAGGAAAGAACTGGTTCTGGCGCTCACTTGGTGGGAGATCGCGCGATGCCGGGCAACAACTTGCGAAGCGGTCATGGCTCTGAAGTCGAGAGTCCAATGCGGCGGCTTGATTATGGGTGCACGCGGTGCTCCTGGATCATCAGGTTGAGGTTTTCTAGTATCCTACACAACCAGCATGAGCAGTGATACGCCTTTCCTCGCCTGAGGACCTCGTACCTTGCCGGCCAGCATGTCTCTCATTACCGAGACTAACAGCTGCCCACCTAGATTGCCCAACGAGTTGCGTAGCTCTGGAAACATGGCTCCATCGGGGATCCCCTGTGTATAACATGATCAGACGACATAAACCTGCTGCAGCAAGATGACCCACCATTTTCTCACTAGCCCATATGGAACCGGCATCGATGCCCTTCTTGCGCTCCATCATCTCAATAACGCAAACACCCGTCTCTTTCTGATCGTCCATTAAGGCATATTGTATAGGCGACGCTCCTCGGTATACCGGTAGAAGTGATGGATGGACGTTCAACCTCCTCGAGGGCTGAAAGCGGCTGAGAAGCGAGTTGGGAAGAATACGTCCAAACGACGCAGTTACGAGCAAGTGCTGTGGGGACTGATCGAGTGGATTCTCTCGGTCGCCAAATGGAGAGGGTGGCTGGCCGGTACTTAAGTTTGGTCTCTATGAATATTTAAGCTTGTGGACATACCTCCCACGTTTTGAATTCGTGTTTGACGTGGGGAATTGTATGCACGTGTAGACCCGAAATTTCGCCAAGTATCTTTAGCGGTGCTGATGTGTGTGTGTGAGTCAACGAACGTATGCTTGAAAGGAAACGTAAAGAAGTACATATTGAGAGTTTAGATCCCCGTCGAGTGATCTTCGCGTCCGGCTGCGTGACGATCTGTATGTCTCGCCATACGTCTGCAAAATATCTAGTGTGAGTTGCATACTTCTATTCCATCAAATAGATGTTCTCACCTGGGGCATCGAGTAGTTGCTGCAAAACTAGACATGAAAATTCATCACGACCGAAGAACAGCACACTGAATGCGTCTGACTTGGCCGTTGAAAATGATCGGGAATGATGCAGCCAGCGCCATGACGTGCACGATCGCCTTGCATATAATGACGACAGCATCTTCCGCACGCGATCCCCGTAGTTGCTTCTCGTTCTACCTTCTATGGTGGCGGCGCCGGTGGTCGCGGACGACTCGGGCAGGCTGAGGCCGCTCTGGCTGAGCTGGCGCGTGACGTGACAAGACGCGTCTGTCACTTCCACAAGTGACGCGTCGGGTCACACAGTCCGTCTTGTCCGAGTCGGGCCTTCCGCGGGTTTGATGCGCGACGCCCGGGGAAATAACACATGGTCGTCCAGAATCCGGGGTAGCTCGCTCGTGCGCCCCGGTGACACCAACGCCTGCACAGTGCACACCAGCTCATAACCTTTGCCTCTCCCTTCAACGTTCTCTGCTTGTTTCTAATATCCCACTACCAACTCGGAGCCCTCATCGACCAACGACTTAGTCACCCCGACATGCCTCTCGAAACCAAGCTCACGAAGTTGCTCGGTATCCGCGTGTACGTTATTCGCCGTGTTTCTTCGTCGAGGCCTCATGAAGCTGAGCCACCTCCAGTCCAGTGGTCCAGGGTGGGATGCAGTGGTAAGACGATGTTGCGTATTCAGCGCGTGCGTTGTTACCCACACTGTACTGGAAGGGTCGGTGTACCGAGGCTGGCCGCGGCAGTCTCGAATGCTGGAGGCTTGGGTGAGCTCTTCCTTCTGCTTCGAATGGGCAATCTTGAGCAGTATGGGGACACTGCGGTGGAGACCACAAAGTCCGGGACATTTGTCGGTGGAAGGGTTGGTTCGCGAAACTGCGTGGTTGGTTATACTTCGAGCCCTCTGGGGATGCGGACAAACCTGCCAGAGGCGCTGTTGAACAGTCACTGGATGTTATCCAGGGCGTAGTCGCCGTTGAGAACTAATATGCTAGCTGCCGGTGAATCTGTTTGCAGGCAGCTGGAGATGCTACACGGACATTGGTTTTTCAAAGTTAAAACTCTCCGGGATGCCACAGTGGCTTGTGTACAGTTGAGACTATGCGTCTATGAGCCTTCATACAAGCCCCAGCCAAGTAAATGCAATTCGTGGCAACTAGTGGAGCATATGTCTTGAAAGTAACCGATTGCTGTTGAGCAGACGCGACTTCCAAAGACGACCCATCCATTCGCTCTCCCCTTCTCGTTGTCTACAACAATTTGTCGCAACCAATACTGAGAGGTCATTACTCTAGGGATCCTCACTGCGCTTACGCAACCTTCGCCGGAAGCACTTCGGCAAGCTATTCGTGAGACGCGCGAGCTCACGAGGAACAACTTTGGTGTCAACATCACGCTCTTGCCGAGTATCAACCCTCCAGATTACGAGGGATATGCTCGTGCCGCGGTCGACGAGGGCGTTCGGATATTCGAAACTGCCGGAAACAACCGTAAGCGTGCTCAACGGTTCCAGTGCCAGTGCCCAGTGCTAACGTGTTGTGTGTGGATGTTAGCTGGTCCACTGATCAAGTTCTTCAAGTCCAAGGGGTGCATTGTCATCCATAAATGTACGACAATCAGGCATGCGAAGGTGCGTGTGCTGTTGCTGCCTCCCCGAAGCAGGTCTTGAGATCCGCGCGGTGGCAGTCTGCAGAACGCATGGGCGTCGACTGCTTAAGCATCGATGGCTTCGAGTGTACGTACACTATGACTCATCGTCTCTGCTACTACGACTGAAGCTAACGTACCGCTACGTAGGTGCCGGGCATCCGGGTGAAGAAGACATCGGCGGACTAGTGCTGGTACGCCGCGCCTTCAACATGCACACATTCTTCGCGCTCATTATCCCTGCCATTTCTATCTCGCCGTGACATTCAGCTCGCGCGCGCTGCACAGGAGCTGAAGGTACCCTTCATCGCCTCGGGCGGCTTTGCGGACGGTCGCGGGTTAGCTTCGGCGCTGGCACTCGGTGCATGTGTACGTCTTGTGTGGCTATCCCGATCTTGACTATTCCGGCTGACAATGGACCCTGATTCTCCAGGGTGTGAACATGGGTGCGTCACTCTTCTACACGCTCGGACCGGTCTTTCAAGATACTCGATGTTGATGATCATCTGCCCGCCCAAACTAGGCACTCGTTTCATGTGCACAGAGGAGAGGTACGTAGCCATTCTCGATGCTCCGCCATGCATTGCATATCCGCTGACGTCTGACTCCCGATTTCCCGCTACCCTCTTACCTTGAAACGACGTCCCCGTATGTTTCCGCATATCTCGTCCCTCATGAAGCACGATCCACCAGAACATCAAGGACAAGATCGTCACCTCCACCGAGCGCGACACCGTCCACATCTTCCGCACGCTCCACAACACCGCGCGCGTGTACAAGAACGCCGTCGCGCAGCAGGTCGTCGCGCTCGAGCGGCGCCCGGGTGGGGCCAAGTTCGAGGACGTCCGCGAGCTCGTCTCGGGCGCGCGCGGGCGCGGCGTGTACGAGACAGGAGACGTCGACGCGGGCATCTGGACTGCGGGCATCGTTATGGGTCTCATCACAGACTGCCCAAGCTGTGAGGTCCTCCTTCGGCGCATCGAGAGCGAGGCGGAGAACGCGATTGGGGTGATGCACGCCATGCGCGTTCCTGCGGCGCCGCAGGCTAAGCTGTGAGTCAGGAGTGCTTCGGTCGGGGCGTGTAATGTTTTCAACACTCGGGATTGTGTCGTGATGTAACCATAATTTACCGAAAGGTCTCTTCGGGGACTCCTGGGCAGATGAAGCGGTCCGGCGGTGTTTCTTGAATGACCGGTCCAAGCGAGAGTGCCGCCGGAGATTCATCTCATCAGTTACTCAGAGACCGTGCCGTCTTGGCGCGCACGCGAGAGAATATGCCTCTACATAGGAAGCCCAAAGGAACTGGCGTGTCGCCGGACACCGGTCTACCAGTTTCGTAGCCAATGGCAAGGCCTCGAAGTAACTGAAATGGGAACTTTCGATCGTGGCAGTCCGAAGCCCAGGATGATGTAGTCGGGCGTAGATCCTGATATCCAGAAGGACAGAAGACGTGAATCATATGATACACTTCTCCGACACCGAGCTACCTACGTACTGGATATGTTCACGGGCGGTGGCAATGGCGTATGTCAGCCGTCACCTACGCCTCATGGTCCTGGGTTTGTCCGCGTTTGGCCGTGTGTCGCCCTGTGCCTGATACCGGCCTCTTGCGTCGAACAATGAACAAACTACTTGCGCCCGGTGAGTAGATCATTCCCGCCCCGGCCCCATCGCACCACCGGGACATCGTCGCCGCGCTGGTTGAAGTCGCAGGTGTAATGCATGTGTCTTGTGTGCGCCGCGCGGCGCACACACGCTGCGAGCCCCGAGGTTCCCGGAAGGAGCGAACAAAGACATCATCGTTCGCAGCCTGCAATAAGTAGGTGCTGGTGGCGCGACGCGCTATCTAGATGGCGGGTTGTCCCGATGTAGCCGCGGGTTTGAATCATGGCTCGTCATACGGAGGCACGATGGGCAACGGACGGGGAAGATGTGATGGCATAGCGATGGGTGATTCGGAAGCGCCGGGGAGGCAGCATTCTAAACTCGACTAGGATACAAACACGGTCCGCGTCGCGACGGCAGCGGAGGCCGAGACGACCGCGAGACGACCGGTAGAAGTACAGTTGGCTGGTAGAGTAACGATACAACCGTGGGCCCAATGACAACTGAAAAACGTGTGATCGTATGAACAAAGAAGTGGATAAGTGAGAGGAACTAATAGAACCAGTGCGGAAGAGAATGAAGTACAGTCGAGGCATGAAGTGGAAGGGCATGGGAAGTGCGTGAGAGCATTCGCAGAGCAATCGATACAGCGTTAGGCAGTGTGGTATGGAAACAGTCGTGGGTATGCAAGTGTCCAGCAAGTCGTCTATCGGGCGGCGTTCAGCATCGTGGGGTACGTGAGGGGCCGTGCACGGATCCGAGGGCGAGGTAGGGAAGGAAGGGAGCAATGCGTGGAGAAAGAATGGGCATGAGCAGGCGTGGTTGCCGCCGGGAAGAGCGACAGGGGGCCATCATTGGGAGGGAGGGGCCTCGGGCTCTATGCTGCAGGTGCGGGGGGTGCACCTTCCTGCTGCTCCTGCGGCTGACGCTGGGTGAGGTAGTAGGGGTGGATGATGGCGCGGAAGAGACGACGTTTCTCCGGATTACGGAGCTCGATGGCGAGTTTCCCGGTGATGAGCGTCGCGCCTTTCATCCTGAGGTGCTTCGTCTTCTCGAGTATCGGCTGGTTGTTCTCGTCGACGGCATCGGGGGGAAGAGGAAGCACAAGCATCGCGTTCGCGTCCTCGAAGTTGTCGCAGAGGACGCAGCGCCACCTTCCCCCGGTCGGCTTTCCGCGCCCGTAAGGATCATACCGATTAAGGATGCGAGCAGCGACAGGGCCGCTGCGGCGGGCAGGGGATGTGCCGGTGGGGGAGGAGGCCCGGGACGAGGAGGTGTCCGACGAGGACGTAGAGGAAATGGAACATTGGCGCATACGCGAGCAATTCTCGTTCACGTCGAGCGGCATCGGCATCTATCGGACAGAGGTTAACGTCGAGCGACCGCAACGAGAGGCGGATGGGACATACCAAAAGATCATTAGATTTAGCATTAGTCGTAGTCTGCGTGTTGGGGACGTTGGGGTTCATTGTGCGGTGACGAAGCTCAAGAAGGCCGAGAGAGTTGAGGGGAGGCAGCGTGGGACGGACTGGAAGTGTGCAGGGGGAGGGAGAGTTGGATGCAGGAGCCATTTATGTCCGCGGAGGGTGGCAGTGGGGTAGATTCGTGTGTGAGATGGCTGATGGGAAAACAAGACTGGTCCACCGGGGTACCGATCGGAAGGCGCTGCCTTTAATTATATGGAAAGAGGAAGTTAACAGGTGGCGGTGGGGCGGAGGCGGGCAAGAAAGGAAATGAGGAGGGACGAGGTCTAAGCTCCGACATTCACCAACCTTTATAGCGAGCAACGTCCTCTCGACTAACGGTACACATTGACGGCCTTGCGATGTGAATGGACCGATGATAACCATTGTGCGCACGCGCGCCCCTCCTTTGTCTTCACGTCGGGGGAAGGCAGAAGTCAGTAAGTCGAGGAGGAGAGAACAATTGGGCAGACTCACGCGATGTTTACTCGTGTTTGTCGCTCGCCAATCCTCGCCAAGAGCCTCCAGCATTTCCCGTGTTGAGCGACACAAAAGAAGGTCTAGATGCTAATGCATTGTTTGCGTCGCGTCGCGGTGATAGAAAAGTCGGAAAGCGAAGTGTGAGGTTAAGCAGACGAGGTGGGGGAAGCTGAGAGGCGGATGGCAAGACCGTCACGAGCAGAAAGGACGGGATCAAAGCTTTGCGCGTCTGCTCCAAGGCACGGTCACGTCACGGGCGTCTGTAAGCGTCAGTCACGTGCAATGAATTTTCGGCGCCTTCGCTCCAGACGCTTGGCCTCGTCCACTGAAGCTCAAGCTCAAGTCTCGACTATCGCTCCCTGCCTACCGCTATGGCGGAATCCGTCCCCAAAATCAAGATAGTACGCCCTATATCCATGTTATCATTGCATTTAGTCTCAATCGGGTTTTTTCCCTTCATTCTCGCGATATCCAGCTCAAAGGCCCTGATGGCATCGTGGACCTCTCCGCCGCTACTTTCCAAATCCATGACGAGTCACATACAATCGGGAATGCCCTACGCTGGATGCTCATGAAGAAGTGCGTCTTGACGGTGTCTTCTGGGAGAATATTGCGACATTGACAGCCTGCCTAATTGTCTTCAGCCCAAAGGTGGAGTTCTGCGGCTACAGGTGTGTCTTGCTCTTCCTTCTGTCTTTCCCCCTTTTCGTTCGTTACGTTACGCTCGGGAAATCGTCCGAGGTACGCTTTTGTTCTGCGCATACCTCGCCGGCTCCGCTCAACGCGATCGCGGAAGCACGCGCCCTTCGCTTTTGTGCGCGGTGTGTGTGCCTCAATTGTCTACGCTCGAGCGTCTCGCGCGCGATTATGCCACCATGACCTCTCCGTACCCCCGCACGCCCTCTCCACATGTTTTTCCTCCGTTCCGCCCGCCCGCCCTTCGTTCTCCATTTCTGACTGCGTATTGGTGCTGACGTCCGCCTTATAGCGTGCCTCACCCCTCGGAGAATCACATCCACATGCGCATCCAGATGTACGGTGAGTTCTGGGCCCACCCTTCCCCCGCATTCTCCCCAACCTCATTGTACGGCGTTGCAGACGATCTATCGTCACTCGACGCATTGCTCAAAGCCCTCAAAGATCTCGACGACCTCTGTATTACAATTGACGATGCATATAAGCATAGTTTACAGAACGACCAGTATGAACGCTGGGATGAAAAGAGCTGAGCTGGTTTAGGTTAGATGGTGCGATTCTTCGTTGTCCTATCTGTACAACACTTGCTGTATCATTATTGTTTTCTTCCTCGGAGCCGGCTGCAGAGTCGTTCCTACGCTGTGCTGTTCCCTATTCAATGTTCACAGACGTGTCGCCACTAAGTGGATTATTTGTTCTATCGGTAACCTTCTCAGTCGTGTCACCAAGACGGTCCTGTGTTCGTGAAGACTCAACCCGAGGGAATAAAAGTAGATTGGACGTCTTTCATCCAACTGCTTAGCCGTCAAGAAGTAATTACAGGTGACATATCAAATGTAAGGGTCTGATGGCAACTCGAAGGTGCGTAGCGCAGTCCGAGTCTCATGTAGACGTGGCGACAACTAATCACTGAGCGCGACTATAGACATGTGGCGCAGGCCTCTAGTCTTGCAATCTCTTGACGACACTCATTGCCATCATTGGCCTTGTATAGGATATAGCCGTCATCGCAAAATTCCACGGCCATGCAACAAGGCTCTGTTCAAAGTGTGGGATGCAACTCCGCCAATGGATTTTCCTACGCTTCCACCGGGGCCATGGCAATATTGATTTCCCAAGCTGCCTATGTGTACGTTTGACTCCCAATACTCTCTGAAAGATGCTTAGTCTTCATTTGACGTCACATACTCTATATTCTCTAGGGCCGGCCTAAACCCGAGGGAAGTCGGCTTTACCGCCTCTGAGACCGCTACGGAATCGCAAGCCTTCGCGTATTAGCAATCACACAGCACACTTGCCAAGCCAATCATTTGCAGTGTGCGCATCATCTCCTGCTACAACGCCGACCCGAGAGTGCGATCTTTTCGCTCCGGTCGCGTGCGAAGGGAACAGTCGCGCCCGGCCTCCGGACGGCATCCAGTGTTGACGTCGAGCGGCACAATCAGCAGCCTTGCCTGAACCAGCTAGTCCCCTCTCGTATCCGTATAAAATGGGTCAACCTACGCCGCTGGCTCTTCGTGTCGCCGGTCGTCACTTACTTCAACCCTTACGCTCCCCGCAATACCCTTTTCGTCTTCACCTGCAGGCAGTCCATCCAGGCATTGTTCTATTCAACGACCCGTTCGACCTACGATTTCCTTTACCCCAAACATCCACATTCATTCTTGACGTTTAACATGATCGGTACCACCCGTATCCTCGTCGCCGCGCTTCTCGCGATGTCCACCACCCCGTCCGCGGTCGAGGCTCACGGGTTCATCAATGAGTGGGGGATCAAGGGCCAGCAGCTCGTCAAGGCGCAGAAGACGGACGTCAAATCGTCAACTTTCCGGGCCGTGCCCAGTAACACCGGCTGGATCGGATCGCAATGTGCATCTTTCTCGGGAGGCTGAGCTCGGCCCGCTTGTCCCTGCGCGAACTCGAACTCGAGCTGACGCATGGCACAGTCCTGGATAGTAAAGCGATCGCATGCGGGTCCTCTGCCACGCCCTTCGGCAAGGTGGCCGCCCCAGGGGGAACCTTCTTTGCTACGCAAGGCGCCGGGCAGGAGATGAGCGTGAACGCGGGGGACACTGTCCAGCTCGTCGTGTCCGGGAACCCGGGCGAGGGCTGGCCGCACCCCAAGGGCCACGTGCTCACCTACCTTGCGCAATGCGCGGACGACTGCTCCAGCTTCGACGCGACGCAGGGCAAGTTTTTCAAGATCCAGCAGGAGGCGAACGGGATCCAGAACACGCTCAAGCCGGCGTATGACAAGGGTGTGGATGGGAATCGGTATGCGGCCTTTGCATATTTTCGATGTGTGCAGATTTTGACGGCTTCGTGGCAGGTATAACGTCCAGATCCCGGAGTCCGTCCCCGCCGGAGACTACATTATGCGCTTCGAGATCATCGCATTCGGGCAGTCCTCGAGTGCGGAGGGCGGCCAGGACCAGTACTACCCGTGAGTCCCCTCTCCTTGCTTGTCCCCGGACGCAATCCTCCGTATCTTACCTCACGTTCCATCGAATGCCAGATTCTGCGGCCAGCTGAAGGTCGGAGGGAGCGCCGCGGGCAACGCCGCGGACAAGTTCGCGACCGTTTCCTTCCCGGGCGCGTACAAGAAGGGCAACATCGACCAAAGCACCGTCCCTGGACCAGCCGTGCTCGCAGCCGTTTCCGGGGGCTCCACCGCGCCTTCAGGCGCTCCTACCAATTCCAGCCCTCCGTCCTCTTCCAACTCGGCCTCTTCCTCCAGCTCTTCCCCTTCCTCGTCCAGCTCCAGCGGCACACTCACTCTCCCTGCCTCCGCCCCCTCCTGCGCGTCTATGTGCCTCTCTGTGAAGCTCACCCAAGCCTCTTCACTTGCGCCCAAATGCGCCTCCGGGGACGCCACCTGCCTGTGCGCAGCGAAGGACACTTTTGTCGCCGCGTTCAACAACTGCGCACGCGACAACTGTCCCGCAGGGGACCTCGCTCTTGCCCAGGGTGCCCTGACGGATGCTTGTGGGGCTGTTGGGGGTGCCGGCGTGAGGAGGCGGGCGGTTTTGGGGAGGATGATGAAGACTAAGAGCGCCCCGGTCTCTTGAATTGGTGGTGTCGCGGAGTCGGAGGAAACAAGTGTCCTTCTGGGTGATGAGGTTTGCTCATGAATGACGGAGCTGTATTTAGTTGAAGTCACTCATAATGATCTTCGAACGCGAGCCCGGGGCGGGCGCAGCCTTATACTGTTGCGCCGTTGCGGCGGGCATGATCGCTAGCGAGAGCCCTCGATTAGTTTGCGAACGCCGTCTTACAGGATATCGCGGGAGTAAGGATTAGTCTACTCCAGGTGCTAACGTTGGCGAGGAGCTGGGGAGGCCCGGGAGCGAGGCTAGACGAGCCTCTTGGGCGTCTCAAATACGGTCCGGAACGGACCGAAACGTGTCGCCGCCACTGGCACCGAATACCTCCGCGAGGCTGATCTTGGTGGGAAGGTTGTCACTAGCCTCAAACGTTCTAACACATGCCTCTGAATCCAAGGTTCCCTCCAGCATCTCCACAACTAAAGTTCCTGATCAGTGGCTCTATGTACTGCTTGTCACACCCACCATGCGACCTCGCTTCAGCCGCCTTCTAGTCACCAAAGAGATGACTGACCTTAGCATCCACAGCCTCCCGGGTATGCTCTATGCTCCAGGCCTTACCCGTCAACTGCGACCACTGACGATTACCGACCATCCGAAACCTGGACAATGACTGGCATCCACAACCTAAAGCCAAACGTGAATGAGACGCGCAAAGAGCGTCTACGGTCCCTGCCGCCGATAGCCCAAATTACCGCAGCACCGGGACATGCAACGTCACGTAGGGTTCAGGGGAGCCTCGGTCCTTGAAAGACACCAGTCGTGACTCCCTTCGCCTCTTTATCACTCCCTTCTGCTTCTGCGACTATGTCTCATCCACTGTACTGGCCGGGAAAATATTTTTTCTACCCCATCGGCAACACCGCCGCTGTCGCCTTGACCCGTGATCTTCCGCCTGACGAACGGGCCAATGTTCTTCTGCTGGGTTGCGGAGATCCTCGCCATATCCTGTACAGTAATTATGTCGAGCCTCGACCTTGTGAGTAACTCCGTCGGAGCTCTTTTCCCTTGTCGTTTCTCACATCTTCTGTTTATCTTTCGGTAGCGTCTCGCAGCCTCGACTTTACATGCGTCGACTTCGATCCTGCCGTACTAGGCACGTCGTCTCAATCTTGCTGTGCATCGTACAATCCTTACCGAAGAGACCGTAGCTCGCAATATGCTCCTGTACACCCTCATCGCCGATCGAGTCTCAACACCTGCCATCTGGAATATCTTCTTTCACATGCACCTCGATGGACAAGCGCATGCCACCCTTATTGCGCAGTGCAAAAAGCTCGTTAACCTCTCCGCAACCATTGAGACTTGGTATGCCTCGCCCTATGCGCCCTACCTCCGCGTGTCCACCGCATACACTCTATCAGAAATTCGTCGCCACTGGTCTCTCTACGTCGCTCTTCCTGATCTACCTTCCCGCCGCAAAAAAGCAATTCGTGAGGCTTACATGGCCGTTTTCAAGTCCCAGAGGAATGCCAACGTGAACCCGATGACCGCCGCGCGGTCGGCCGGTCTCCTCCTCTACAAGGCGCAGGATGCAGCTGTAAAGCAAGGTCACAACTTTTGGAAGACCGGTACCACATTCACAGAACTTACCGATATCGCTAATGCCAAATTCCTGAATCCTACCTTCGCATATTCACTTGCTGGGGAAGGCTGTGCTGTTCACTACGGTACTGACCCTTTAGCTCCTTTCCACTTCGCCGCCCTCTTCGGGAACGCAGCCAGTACGCCATCCGCCTCTGACATGGTCGGCGCTGCGAAGGCGCAATTCTCAGACTGGTGCCTCGCATTCCAGCACGCCGCGCTGGATCCTGAGAGGAACAACATCCGCGTACGCTTCTTTCTCGCAGAGGTCACAGGTGCTTGTCATGCGCTTCGTGCGTTCGCCAGAACGGACACGCTCAACGCCGGTGTTCCCGTGGCTCAGTTCCGCACTACCTTCATCCGTCTCGACAAGGTCGAGTACGTTGACAATCGGGCGCCTTCCACGTTCAATGTCATCGAAACATCAAACCTCGTCGATCATATTGGACTGTTTAACATTCTCGTCGCCGCCACACCCCTGCTGTCAATGTCTCCATCCAGCGTCATGTACACAGAATCCCTACTCTTTCGCGGAGAAGATGCGACAAAGGAGTTCGCAGAGCTCTTGTACGCTGACATCGGCACGATGGGTCTTCTCCTCGATCTCTGCCCTATCGACTACCTCTCCGGCTTCGCTACACGGTCTAACATCCACGAACTCATTATGCACCGGATAGGCAATCATCGGAAGGACTCGAAGGATCTCCTCTCGATGGGTACGGGGCAGTTCCACCAAGTCATCACGTGGAAATCGCCTTCTTCGTGCGATAGCGTCCTCGCCATGCGCTCTGGTCGCGCTCAGCACCCTCCCGCCTTTGACCCACGGCAGCTCGGGACCCTCCTCTTCGACATCTATCAGGCTGTATTCGAGCAAGAAGATGCGAGAAAATTCTTCGAGCAGAATCAGCGTAACTTCGTCCGTGCTGTCGCTACCTCTAATCTGATCCACTACATGCGCGAGAGCTTCGTACTCTTCCTGAAGCTTGTCCGGGAGCGGCTTCGAATCCCGCAGGAGGACTGGATAACTGTGATGGATCGATTGTTTGATCTAGAGAGTACCGACACGACAATGGCGATGAACACTGTCAACCGAAACGATTTCTACGCCCACCTGCATCGTCAGGGTGTCTACACCGTGGACTACTACAAGCAGTGGATTCGGAACCAGCATATGGCCAAGCTCGGACGGTTCCAGGGATGGGAATTCATTCCTCCCGTCGTTAGGATAGTCCTGGCGGTCCCAAGGGAGAAGATTACGTACTTTGAACAGGTCGTCGACCAATCCCAGGTCGGCACACCGCCGATGCAGTGTCATATTACCGGCACTTGGTCCATGAACACCTTCTCTGCTGTCCATGTTGGCTACGGCCGTGTCGTCTCTGTTGGCACCTCGAAGGCGCCCCGGGTTCAGTTCGAGGAAGACGTCGATGGAAGGAAGGGAGTTCAGCCGTTGGTCGTCTCATTCATCGTCCCTGCCCCTCTGCTGGTCGAGATCGAGCCTCCACATATGTTGCGGGTCGTCCTTGGCGTCAGGAGTACCACCGGTACTGTGCCCCTCCACGCGAAGCTCGGGCTGTCCCTCGAAGTGTACAGCGCGGGCCTTCTGGACGAGGAGCACGTCTTTGTTCTTCCGGAGCCGACGTTCCCATCGGCCCGCGACGATCGTGACCAGCTCCCCGCTATCTCCCCGAACGCATCTATCAGCGCCCAGATTGGAAGACAGGATGCAGCAGCGGCCGAGTTGGACGAGCAGTGCGAGCTCGTGAGCAACCTCAACGTGCGGGTGAACATCGAGGATCAAGACGTCATTCGGGAGTTCGGAGCCGGAGCCATGCCTGAGATTGCACAGCTCTCACCGTGCGTGATGCGCCTTACGGTCGCCGGCCACGTCCAGGATGTCGTATTCCCCTTCCCAATTGTAGGGAGTCAAAATAGACTACGTCTAGCACGGAAGTCCAGGTACATCGAGGTATGTGCTGCTCGGCTGCTGCGCTTATAGTGAAATCGCTTATCGAATCCTGCTGCCAGGTTGTCGTTCCGCCTGCGGGGCCGTTCTTGAAGCCCGATGGGATGAAGCTCAATCCATTCCCCACGACCGGGGACGGAACAATGCTCTCGTCGTGGAATATGCATCGCGTCATGCTTGACAAGCTTCCCCCTCTGCGTCTACCCGGTGCGGATGTCGACTTTTGGCTGAGCCCGCTATTAGGGTCCATGCTCTCCTCACGCGAACGGACGTTGCGTAAGAAGAACAAGGACGACGCGATGCTCTTCATCAAAGACAGCATCGGCCACATCATCGGCCACTCCGCAGGCATGCAGGGCAACCCCATCCGCCGCGTCTTCTCCCTCCGCGACGAGAAGACGAACAACTGCGACACGGTCCTCTTCGTGGGCGAGCTCCGATACGACCTTGCTGCGCACTCGGTCGCGTGCGATGCGTACGTCCTGCCGCTCACGCCGCGTCTGCTGATGGCCATCGAGCAACCATTCGGCAGACTCGTCCACTCGGGAGAGATGATCTCCGTGCGTGTGTACGAGGGCGAGATGGAGGCATGGAAGCAGCTCCTGCCTGCGCTCGCTGAGCGCTGCCGTACGTGGACGCACGCGGACGACTGCGCGTACCTCGCCTCGCGCGCGGTGCCCCTCACACAGGAGATGGAGCTCGACCCGCTCTGCGCGTGCGGGCGCGGGAAGGACGTCGACGGCTTCAAGAAGGTGGCGACGTGGAAGCCGTTCGCGCCGCACGTAACGCGCATCGCGCTCTCTCCGTTGTTCGCGGTTTCGTACCTCGAGACGGTCGGGCGCGACCCTGCGGCGCACAAGTGCTCGGTGTGCCGCGGGAAGGGGAAGCCGAAGATAATGATGTGCAAAGGATGCCAGAAAGTGCGTTACTGCTCGACGGCGTGTCAGAAGAAGGACTGGGCGCGGCACAAGCCAAAGTGCAAGGCGTAATGAGTCCCTCCGACCCCATAGGAACGCATGACTGTTCGGCTTGAGTGGAATGTGAACTGTTGTAAACCACGTAACTTGGAAGATCCAGCACTTGTACTATCAGTCCTCGACGTAAATAGTGATTGGAGATGGACAACGTCGTGGGCTTGAGCTGGCGGCGACGGGTGATCGCTCACGGGCCCACCATCTGTAGATGTCTGAACCTTGTGGCGTCTGAGGGGCCTGCGCACGGTAGCTTGCATCTCAGCTGCTCACTAGCGACTCAGAGAACTTGGATGCATGTTCGACGGGCTCTTGATTGCTGGATATATCAGTATGCTATGTCCATCGTGTGTTGGACGTTATTCTTTTAGGGGCCGGCGGCACGGGATGCTCGCGGAGTTCATTTATACAAATGCATCGATATTGAAGCCAGGCTTGACAGTAAATGATGGATGATCCACCTGAGCCGCGCGACGCGCCTCTTTCCCGCCCACCATCCCGCCACGATCCACCTCTCGCGCTCCTCGGGAAAGTGAGCACAGATGGCGCTCTGCGAATAGCCAGGCTCGTGAATGACAGCGTCGCGAGGAAGGGACGTCAGCGCACCATGCCGACCTGTCAAAAGGCCACTTCGTGTAGTTCTCCCTGTGGGCTACCGCGCTTCTGCCGATGCCTCCACCTTGTGCTATAGACATGTGGGTCGAGGTCAGCGGGTGGGACCATGGTCTTCGCGGGTGCGGTCACTACTATGCACTGCTATAAAACAGGACGCAGCTAGGGGAGGATAGTTGGTTGCTGAAGTCAACGCCGCTGACCATCCCCACCGTCCGATGAAGCTCGTTACACCATTCCTCGCCCTCGCGGCTGTTCTTGCAGGCGCAGTTGTTGCCTCTCCCGTGCACGAGAAACGCGCGAACCCGAAGGGCGTCGACATCTCACATTACCAGGGCACAGTCAACTTCAACACCCTCGTGTCCAACGGCCTTTCCTTCGTCTACATCAAGGCTACCGAGGGCACCAGTAAGCACTTGTCCTCCTGTTCTATGACGCTCGAACAGGGGGCGCAACGTGCTCACCTTCGTCCCCGGCAGCTTATCAGGACCCGAACTTCTCGGCCAACTACGACGGCGCGACGAGCGCGGGCCTCATCCGCGGCGCGTACCACTTCGCGCACCCGGACTCGTCCTCGGGCGCGACGCAGGCCAAGTACTTCCTCGCGCATGGCGGTGAGTGGCGGCTGTCGTCCTCGACTTTTGGTAGCTGGCTTCTCATGGGTCGGACTCGGACGCGCCAGGTGGATGGTCGGGCGACGGCATTACCCTCCCCGGCGCGCTTGACATTGAGTGTGAGCGCTTTCCAAATGCTCCCTTCTAGAGGGCAGACCGTCTTGCTGACAGGTTTTGCGCCCTTGCTCCCTGCAGACAACCCGAGCGGCGCGGAGTGCTACGGTCTGAGCGCGTCGGCGATGGTCTCTTGGATCAAAGACTTCTCAGACACGTACCACTCTTCCACCGGCGTGTAGGTCTCTTCATTCGTCGAGCCTCTCTCAAAGCGTGTTAACGAGTTGGGTTGCCGTGTCCTGCAGATATCCAGGTCAGCCCAGCCATACCGCTTGCCCCCCTTCCTTATGAGCGCCACGTATCTGACGCAGGCCTATGACGCAGTGATCTACACGACGACGGACTGGTGGACGACCTGCACGGGCAACAGCGCCGCGTTCGCATCCACGAACCCGCTCTGGATCGCGCGCTACGCGTCCAGCATCGGCACGCTCCCCGCCGGGTGGTCGTGAGTTCCCTTTCAACCCCCTTCTGCTGCCACATCCCACTAGCAGCGTGGCTGCGGCGAAGCGTCGAAGAGAGGGTCGGTCTGGACTCTGGCAGCTGACACGCCCGGCGGCGGACGCAGGTACACGACGTTCTGGCAGTACGCGGACTCGGGGGCGAACCCTGGCGACCAGGATGAGTTCAACGGATCTGCACAGGGGCTGAAGAAGTGCGTACCATCCAAATCCTCTAACTTCCGAGCTGACGGGCGGTCATTCTGGTTTGGGATGACCACAGCTTGGCCCTTGGCTAATTGCGTTGTGTTGCTCAAACTCGGACTGAAGAATCAGGATACGCCGCAAACGACATGCGGGGGCGGAAGACGGAAGAAGGGTGTTAGATAAGGCTACATCTTTGTTGTTCGTTCGTGTGTTTGTGATGATATAGTGTGGTATGATGTATCGCTACAGAGCGGTGACAGGGCACATGCGGACGCGCGAACGTCCGTCCGTATCCAATAAGTAGCCACAGGAGCACTCCCCAGATGGATGGATGGATGGATGGCATCAGTCCAGCAAAGAGGCAGACAGAAACTCGATATCATATCATACAACCTCGTCCACCTTCGAGCGGTGGATGCAGAAGCCCTACATAAGAGCCGACGGGCGCACACGTCAGTGGAAGCAGTCGTGGGAGGGAGCAGAGAAGAAATGAGACGCACCGGGACGACCCACTCCTTGCAGCTGCAGCAGACGCCCGCCCAGTCGTAGTTGCCGAGCTTCACGCCACACTTCTTGTTCGGGCAGACGATCTTGCCCGCCATATTGCCCTGCTCGAGGAACGGCTCCATCCACTTCATCTACCGAGTGAGCGCATCATGTCAGTCGGTCTAGCCTTCCTACACCGTAGAGGAAGTGGGGACACTTACCGGTTCGACGAAATACCCCGAGCACTTGGGGTTGACCAGTATTGGAGGACTCACGGGCGTGAAGTAGTTCGATCCCTTCATCGCCGCTGCAATGCCCGGGCTGGGCTGCGGCGAGCGCGTCGGCGACCCGCCCGCGCCTGCAGAGACGGGCGACATGGGCGTCATAGCAAGTCCTGCGGGAGGCCGGAGCGCGGCGAGCTTGGGGTGCGACGCGAGCTGGGCGGCGAGATCTGAGGGGTGGACGAATGCGCTTGGGGTGGACGAGGAAGAGGACGTGAGCGAGAGAGAGGCGCGCTGGTGTGCGCGCGAGGTCGTCGAACCGGGGGTCGAGGCAGCAGCGGAGGCGGACGACGAGGCGGTGGAGGAGGACTCCGCGGACGGGCTCATCGGCGACGGGCTGGTCACCATTTGTGTCTGGCCCTGCGAAAGAGGAGGGGAAGTGAGGGTCTTCGTCTCCCCGTTGGGCGCAGGCTCGGGCTTGGACGGCTCTTCGTCGTCGGAGTCGAGGGCGGAGTCCGAGAGCGCGTCCGATGCTTGGCGGCCGATCTGGGCGGAAGGGCCGTCGAGCGCGAGAAGCGCGGCCCGCATCGGCCTGCCTTCGGTGATGGAGCCGAGCCGGGAGCGGGGGAGGGGCTCGTGCTGGGACGGTCGTCTTGAGATGCCTACTCCGGAGGGGGACATGGGCGGTACGCTGGGCTTGGGGCCCGCGCCAGAGGATGCGCGACGCGGGGCGGCGGCGCTGGACGCGAGGGGACTCAGAGGCTTGGGGTCGTTCATGGACGGTCTCCGTGAGTTGGCGGCGGATAAGACCGCCGGCGTTGGAGGCCCTAGTTGGCCATGGTCCAGCATGTGCTCCCGCGCAGCCAATTCTTGTCTTGTGGATCGTGAACACAAGAAGAGATAGGCTAGAATGTGGGCACCTACCTGCACATTTTGCATCGTATCCTGCGCTTGGGCTGAGGCGCGGGCGAATCCGACGGGCTACGGGGGAACTTGGGAAACATGCTCGTCTCAATGTCTCCTTCACCATCTACGGGGGAGTGATGAACTGTGAGATCCGCATATATGCGGTAGCGACGTACTCATGACCTCGTTCACTACTCGTTCGAGGTAGAACAGGCGAGTCTCCTTGTCGCGCTTCGAAACCTTGAAGGAGGCTTGATGAAAAATATCGAGCTGCCGCATGAAGCCCTCGTTGGGTCTGAACGCAGCAGAAAATGAGTATGACATTAACAAGGAAAACGGCGCAAGGCATGTATGCGCGCATATATGCCACAGATACCGCTAGCAGGGGGAGATGGAGGATACGCACTGTACGTCAGGTCGGACCCTCCTGATGATCTCAAGCGCGGTGTCGCAGTCCACGCCTTGGGTTACCATGAGGTACGCGGCCACGATGGAAACGCTTCTACCTGGAAAAGCAACACGCCTTAGATGAAACGGCGCCTGGCATAAACATCACTGCACGTACTCATTCCGGCCTGACAATGAACGAGGACGCCCCAACCCTTGTTAAGCTCAGACTCGATGAAAGTGATGGCAGGCACAAAGTGCTGAAGGATGTCGGCAGTGTCGGTGTCGTCGATGTTGATTTGGTGGCGGATGAAGGTCTGTACTGCAATACTTCAGGGGTGGACGTTCTCGCGGGGATACCAATCAAGGACGGACCTCATGGATGGAGACGCGGCCGCGCATGGCGGTCAAAACGCTGCGGATGTTGTGCGCGCGAAGGCCTTCGGTATTGAGAGCACTGGGTAGGTCGCCGACCCAGAGATTGGGCACGATCTCATCCATCGACATGGTTGAGCGAGTGTTGGGATCGGCGGAAGGCCGAGGATGAGGATGGTATGTCGGGATCGCGCGGAAAAAGGTCGTGGAGAGAACGTGGGGGAGAGAGAGGGTGAGAAAGAGAGGGTGTATGCGGGGGTGAGAGGGGGGTGAGAGAACTAAGTAGGCGGGAAGCAGACGGGACTCGGAAGGGCGCGACTAGGGACGATGCGGTCATCGAAATCTGCGGGGTGTGGGCGCCTCCGCCGGCCGCAGCGGTCGCCTGAGCCATTGGACGCGTCGGGGGCGCACTTTCGAATGACTCTTGAAATTCGCCGCGTGCGTAGACGGACGGCGTTCGTCACCTGCGCGGACAAGTCTGACGTCGGCCAGGCACCCAGCCCCGTCGAGGCCCTCTCTCCTTTCTATAGATCCGGACAAGAACCGCAAAGTTGTCTTGTGGTCTTGCCTCGTTGGTCTTAGCGCCGCCCAACCCTCTACCAACCACCATCACCATTCTAACCCCTCGTCACCACCCTCGACAGCTGTCGGCCGCACTTGACTCCGTGGATCCTCCCGGACGATGGCTCGAATACGTATTCACGCTGCGTAATCTCTCCAGCATGTGCTCACTGAAAGCATCATCCCCCTCCTCAATCTTGTCGATGGGAATGACCTCACGGGGGAGCGTCTTGAAATTGTGTGACGCGTGATATTGCACGCGCTGAACCGTCGAAGAATGCTCCACGAATCATGCAGAGCTGTAAGTACCATGATAGTAGAGAGAAGGATTCTGAAGGAATGAAGCAGGCGCCTATCGTACTGACGCGGTGGCCATTTCGTCCGTTACGTAAGTTTGGAACCTACCGCCTTCTTTTTGGCCAGCTGCTCGTCTGACGCTTAGACTTCCTTAAGCTTCATCACCGATTTGCACTCAGCCCGGACCCACTACATTATACCAGTAATGCTACCAATTTCAAGACACTTTCTAGCGTCCCGCGCGCTAGCATTCCCGTGCCGCCGCCTTATGTCCTCTTCGCAAGCCCCAGCTCGTCGAGAGTTCAAAGTCGTTCTTGACAACGAGACACTCTATGTCGAACAACCTCTCGCCGAGGCTCTCGGCTGGAACCCTGAAATCCCCGCTGAGAAGGGTCTCTCCCTTACTCTTCATGGCTGGGCTCCCCACTATTTCGCCATCGCGCAGACGGGCTCCGAGAGTGGTACGTAACGGTCCCTCGGTCCAGTCACGCCACTGGCAGCACCGAGCCTCTGCTGACCCGTCATCCTCTAGAACTTCTGGCGTGCGAGACCGTCAAAGGAAGCAACGACCCTAGAATGCAAGAGCTACTTGCATACCTCAAAGATCGTTAGTGGACGATCAATAGTGAGTATTGCTCCCTTAGAAGAATCGCACAAACGACGCCATGTCTGATTTTCCTTTTCATAGGTTCTCAAAACTTTCCCCGTTCCCAGCCATCGCGCATGTTAGAGGTGTAGTTCTTCCGGCGTCAGCATTCTGCTATCATATTCGCTGCCCCGTTTAGTACTCGAAACTGCGACTGCCTTAATGCCTTGACCAGAGCCGCGCGATTCGTCTGTAATACATAGCTTACTGTATCAACATCAAACCCTTCTATCCCTGTGAAACGTAGATGGTAGTCTTTTGCCTGCTAGTTAGACGTAATTTCGTACATACATTCGACTCTTCGTTCACTCTATGACTCGACTTTAATACCGTCTGTTTCGGATATGTTATACAAATCATCTGTAAGCAGAAATCAGGATGACCCATGGCTACGTAGTTGAAGTTAACGAACCTGAACTCAATGCGACGCCGACAAGTTATCCAAGTGTTTGTCCGTGATTCGGATCATTTCTTGGTAAACAAGACCTACTTCCCCATTGTCCGCGAGGCCTGGTATCCCTTGAGCACGCAGGTACTCATTCGCGAGGAAAAAAGCTAGCGATACACACTATCAGCAGAGCGTTTTTGCGGTGGCATACCTGCGAGTCACGTACCGGTTCGTTGATTTCCGTCCAGGAAAGGCCTGCCTGAGGGCGATTTTGTTTGAGGACACACGATATTTGAGCGAGAAGGTGGAACATACGGGTGATGATTGAGTAAGAGAGAGCCGCGGCGAGAGATGATGCGCGTTTGTGGGGCTCGGAGATCGACAGATTGAGTGGTTGAGCTAGAGCGGCTTCGAGTGCACGCATATCCACGACCACGGAGTATCCGGGATGCACAAGCTGTGCATTGATCCGGCGAGCATACTCAGGGGTGAAAAGACGAGCGAGGCGTGCAGCATGCACCGACATGGCACGACGGCAAATAGGGAACAAGGTTACAGTGTACGTAGTCAAGCTTTCACAAACCCAATCTTCGTGGCGATTTAAACTCAGCTTTATGCCCCTAAAGTTATGATGATCCTCTAATTCGCTGCATTTTCCGGAAAAACGATGGCAGACTTACAGCTGACAATGACGTGCACAGAGTGCATTAGTGGTCACAGGTATCGGTCGTCTCGCAGCTGGGATAATATCCAGTCTCATATAATTTGACAACTACCATCTAGATTTCCTATGATGATGGAGACGACTGGGGACGACCGCCGGCGGAATGAAATATCGCGGTTGCAAGTAGTAGTACTGGGCGCTTGCGCATGCGAGCCTCCTAAGAGCACTGCCGCAAAAACCGATTTGCCACGTGCCAGTCCGGGCGGCCGATGATATTCGTCTCCGCTACAAGTTCGATCGTGCCAACTCGGCTCTTTAGTCTTCGTTTTTACTCGCCATGATGGGCCCCCAGTTCATAGGTTGGCGTCGCGCACGCTGATAGCTGCTTCCCGTCATGTGTCCACTTCGCAACCTGTCTCTTGCCGCCGTGAATTCAAAGTCGTACTTGACAACGATACGCTCTACGTGGAACAGCCTCTTGCTGAGGCCCTAGGCTGGAAGCCCGACCATCCTAGCGACAAGGGTACTCCACTCACTCTGAGTGGCTGGGCCCCGCACTATTTTGCAATCACACGCGCGGGGACAGACAGCGGTGCGTAGTCCGGGACTCATAGATTACTCCATTCCAATAATAGCTATCGCTTTTGAGATCTTCTTGCGCGCGGGACGTTAGAGAGCAGCCGCAATCCTCGGGTACAGGCATTGCTTCAGCACCTGAAAGACCGTTAGTAGCCGGTTAGTATTTACACCCCCCGGAGAATTTCACGAAAGGTGCCGGTCTTAATCTTTCATATCATCTAGGTTTACTCATGAATTTTGGCATGTGGTGATTTGGTGTTTCGTCCAGTTCTTCAACATGGAAGCACACCTCGAACTTCTCCCTGGTGGCTGTGAATTAGGGCCGGTGACATGCTAGGGAGAGTACAGGCCGCTGGGTAGCGAACATTCAACGTCCATAATCAATATTGGGACAGGCAGGGCGAGATCAGCGGAGTACGAATTTGAGCTAGCTCCCTAAACCCGCTAGTTAAGGAATGTTTTACTGAGCTTGAATTTCCCATCACGCCGTACCGACTATAGTCCTTCGGCCAATCTAGTAGTAATAATCTACGCCCCACAGCCTGAGTCTCAACGGCGAGGATGACCCTTCCGATTACATCACTTATCCGCCTATTCACTCCAGAATACGCATTACGCATTAATGCCCAGCTTGTCCATCCCGCCCAGTCTGTTGTTGTCAAACCCAACGAGCTGCATTCCGCTCTGGCGCGCCCCATGCATGTCGCCATGTACGCTCCCGAAAGAGGCAGCATATACCTAGCCGCGACCCTCGCCTATGGATTGATCAATGGTACGCCGGTCCATGCGCGTCTTCATCTCAAAATTTATGACACTTACACCGGGTTCTCGCCGCAGGACATCCGTTCATGGACGGCAACAAACGTACTGGTACGTCACGGTCTTCTACAGACCCTGCACGCTTACGTTCTGACTGTCACTCAAAGCGTTCGTCCTGTCCCACCAGTATCTCCGCGCTCAGGGGCTTCCGGGCTTGGCTCTTCCACCTGCGGGAGAGCCGGACGTTCCCGGGACTTGGATCGCGGACGCGTACATAGGCACGGCGTCTGGCAAGATGGACGTGGAAGAGCTGGCTAGGATCATCGCCGACCTCACCGAGAGACACTCTGCCTCGCGGCAACAGTAGCGGCGGCGCCCGGCGCCCGAGGGCTTGCACCGTTTCGAGTTTCGAAGTACGTCGTGCCAATTCATGATGGTTCTGTCGTGCGTTGCAGCACGGAAGGGAAGCCGACCCCGGACTGCGCTCGTGGGAGTGTGGCTCGTCACCTGTATGCGCACATCTGACGTCGTTCCCAGGCACGCAGCCTGCGCCGAGACCGTCTTCCGGTCTTATGTTCCGTTCAAGCCACAGGCCAGGCGGTGGCCATGCTTTGTCGTCATAGCGCTGCCCAGCCCGCTACCGGCCACCCATCCCTTCCCTACCACGGTCCCGCGCGGCGATCCGGGTGCACTTTGCAGGACCTTGCCGCGAACGCACCCTCAATACGACTATTTGTGGACGTGGAGACGGCGATCGACCTTGTACTTAAGAGGGTAGCTGAAGAGGTGTACACTAGTGAAAACATAGTTTACATAGCCTGTGTTGTTTGATCCACGAGACGATCAGCCTGCCGAACTGGCGGCAGCGTCCGAACACGCCTCTCTCCCAAAAACCACATATCATCGCGGCAGAAACCAGGGTCTGAGGACCATCCGAGACCAAGCATCTCCGAGGCTATCACGCCCGCCCGATCGACAGCGCAAAACCCATCACAGCACATACCGGAACCAAATGCTGTCGTTTGACACGTCGCCCGCGGGCTCCCCCGCGGCAGGGCCCTCGAGCCCCGTGTCCGCGCGGAGCGCGGCTTTGCGCCGGTTCTCGCGCGCGAGGTAGAGGCGCGTGGCGGCCGCGCAGACGACGATCCCGACCTGCATCGCGAGCAGGATGATCGTCGCGGCGGTGTAGCGCGGCCCGGGCGAGATCGGGCCGTAGAGCCAGGTGGAGAGGATCGCGCCGGTGTTGGCGAACATGGAGAAGAGCGCGAGGCCGGTCGCGCGCCGGACGCGCGGCGCGGTGTTGTTTGCGATCCAGGTGCCCAGGGGAGGTCCGATGCAGTATGTGCCTGTCACGGCGAGGAAGAGGGAGCCGTACCGGACATGGTTGGAGAATGAGGCTGCGGGGCGATTGGGTTCAATGGAGGACGCAATGATGAGGTGCGGGTATACGTACTGAGGAAAACTGCGAACCCAGCCGTGGAGATGAGCGCGAACACGATCATGGTCAAACCCCTCTGCGCAAAGCGGTCGGCGAGTACAGCCGTGGTGACGGACACTGAGCGTTTGGTGAGGAGGGCTTCTCAGCGGGATGAGGTAAGACCACTTACGAGTGGCGCTGACAGCGAATGGCGGAACGGACATCAGCTGAGCCCTTGTTCCTGAAAACCCTAGGCCGGCGACGATAGTTGGCAAGTAGCTGATCGCTGTCAGACGGCTGCAGTATGTGTAGTGTCGATCCCACTCACAATGCAAGAGAAAACAACGTGGCACCTACGCCGTGTCAGTGTCTGCGGACGAAACGGTGTGGAAGGTGCGCACCACTGAAGAACCCTGCCGTAGCCAATAGGAGGACATGCGGTTGAATAAAGGTCCGCCAGAAATCTGTCCACCTTCGAGGATCTTGTTCACCAAATTGTACGACGCCATCGCTCTTCAGCGAGCGAGAGACCAGCGCCTTCTCGTCTTCGTCCAATGCACGCATAGCTGATGGCGCATTCGGCAGGAGGAAGAACGAGATGATCCCGAATACAACAGTGAAGAGTCCCTCCTGTGCAAATGTGAACAATCAGTCCCGCCGAGCGAGAGCGGTCGCTTGGACTTACAAGAATGAACACCCACGCCCAACCAGGCCTGCCACCAACACCGTCCATGTGAATGATGGCCGCAGCGAGGAGGCCGGAGAATGCGGACGCGAAACCTGCTGCTGAGAAGGCAATGGAAGTGCTGCCCATACGACGTGCGATTAATACGTGAGAACTGAGATGTCCCCGTGAGAGCCAATGGACGTACCGTAGCTGGAGCATGCGCCGAGGGTAGAATCCTGACAGATAGAAGAAGAACCCAGGAAGCAAACCGCCTTCGCAGATGCATAATTAGACGCTTAATCAACTTCGATCCCCTTAGACAGCTGGAACATACCTTCGCACAGTCCGATGAAGAAACGGCACGCAAGTAGGCCTGAGTAGCTGGTCACAACGCCTTGATACCACGGAGTCAATGTTCTGTGAGCGCGGCCTCGCTCGGGAACACTAACCTTGCAAGGTACATGCGGTACCCCATAACACTACCATAGTAGGAAGGAGGATGCGCGGTCCGATATGCTACTCCGCACCATTGAATCATTCTGTGGAAGCTACGGAGACAGAAGGCCACACACCATCATGAGGTTATTCGTTGGTATCTCAACTAAAACGTAAGGGCTGATCCAATTCAGCCAGCTATCGGTGTCGGGCATGTTTTCGGAATGGATACGTACATAAGCGGGATCGTGAGCGCAGTGCTATACTGCGAGCGGGCCTTGAGGACTTCGTGTGTATGCAACATGGCTAATTACATACCTGAACATTCGACATGTGTAGATCTTGTTGGAGTCCGGCGAGGCGCGCGTTTCCGATATTCGTCCGATCCTACACAAGGAAGCCAAAGAAAACACAATATCAGCCTGCATTCATCCAGGACAGAGAACATTGAAGGCTTACCAGTGATGACAACAGATACATCAACGTAATCGTTGGAACCACAACGAAGTCAATTTTGGCCCATGTTGCCGCCGAAGGAGGTGCACTGTCTGATGTCGGAGTTCGTCCGAGCTCTACGGAGGATTTCTCATCCACAGATTTGGCGTCGGGGGTGCCGACCTGGTTGTGAAACGAGGCTGCTACCAAACCTGACATTGCGGGCCGCGGGAGAAGGTGAGGAGGCGGAAGGAGAGGAGGCCTGCTATCTTGCGGCGTCCTAGGCGAATCTTATATAGCGCGCGGTGTCAGCTCGCATGCAGACGCCTGCACGCTTGAGACGGTCCTAACCGGTACGGCTCAGTCACGTAAGATGGAGCAGAATAAAGTTGGACACACTCCTGGCTTCTCGTGGCATTCGTCCGATGGAATCGATGGGGCTTAGCGGCACCGGTGGCTTTGAAGGAGTCTTGGTGCGCCGTTCGGCTGGCGAAACTAGGTAGAATTAGGTTGTGTGAGCGTCCCGGGTGCCTACGGGCTGACCACTAATATCCAGGCATGAAACGCTAGGCACTAGCGACTTGAAGGCTTGAATGGCCGCAGTAACGCCCTAGACGGGTGTTCTTGCTAAGAGCAAGCCATGCGCTAGTAGCAGCCTGAGGGGGGCAGCCCTGGCAATAGGTGGAAGAGTGGAAATGTACCATCTGGGCAGACCTTAAATTCATGGCTAGAGAGTGTCATCCAGGATCATCGCGATCTGCTCCATGCCCGGGCCAGTGAGAGATCGGATGAGACCCTGGCAGCGGATGAGAATTCGGCGCGCGGTTCAACCCAAGCACGTGATGTACAGGATTCGCGTCGCTCCGGCTGGCTCCGGCTGGGCCAGCCGCGTGGATTCAACTCTTTGCTCCCACGGTTGAGTTGGCATACCCTTCTACGTTTGTCAGTTTGTCCTCGTCCCAGCTCTATCTTCCTTCAATTGAGAACCTTACTACCATCACACCTCGTCCTCTTGCTATCGAACCTCAATGCCTCAGACTTCGCATCCCAGCAAGCGAGCCCGACCGGAGGATTTCGACACGTCAGATAATTACCAGTCTCAGTCCCAGTCCCAGTTGGAGTCCCAGCAAATACACGACTTAGAAAACCTTACCTGCGATGCAGAATTATGGCTTGAGAACGGCAACGTCGTTTTGATTGCTCGCGGTGTAGGCTTCAAGGTCTATAGAGGGTTACTCGCCGCCCACTCTCCCGTTTTCTTCGATATGTTTTCAACCGCTACCCCCGAAGCCAGCCGATCCTTCCATGAATGCCCGGTGGTCGACCTTGCAGACTCGCCAGAAGATGTGCGACATCTACTCCGCGCAATCATTCCCACGACCGATCTTCAGTGAGTACAGTATATAGTGCTGCTGTGCCATCACGCCCGCTCAATAACCTATTACTTTGCTAGCTTCTGCAAAGAAGTCAAAACCCAAGATTATACACTAGTCCAATTATCCGCAGTGATTCGTCTTGCCCACAAGTATCTTATGGACAGCCTACAACGTCAGGCACTGCTTGCTCTACGCCTCCACTTTCCGAGCCAGTTCGTTGAGCTTGGTCATACTCCTCCCGGTTGGGACCCGCTATACGGCGTGGAGCTCGCGCATCTCGCCCGGCTGACAAACCAATCTACGCTACTTCCGATAGCATTTTACGCCTGTGTGAGCGCCGGCGACCGCATCACCGACGGATGGCAGCGCGAGGACGGCTCTGTTATCCACCTCTCCCCCGAAGACTTCAAATGCTATCTACGCGGATCACCATTATTTTGGGACGCCATACGACGGGTAATAGACAACACCTTCCGCATTGATCGTGACGCGATGGTTTGTGAGATGCCTGACGGTTGCTTTGCCAAATTGCAAGCATTCAATGAGAACCATCTGCACTCCTGGTATACAACGTCGGATTGTTTTTACCCGGGGGAAGATGGGATCGAGAGGCACATGCGATGGGGCTATGGCCTTTGCCCGAAATGTTCTGAGATGATACAGCAGCGCCATCGTGCAGCTCGTCATCTCTTCGCCCTATCCCTTTCAAAGATATTTAGTTTCGGGGATCCATGGAAGAGTTCAAACGAGGACTCGAGTAATGATTCAAGTCAGGCTCCAAGTGTCGATTCAAGCGAAGAATGATTCGGTGCGCTCTGTCATGTATTCGTGTCGCACTGGCTGATGCTGCTTCTGTAGGGCGTTACGCTGGACCTAGTGCCGTGAGAAGGTGTTTGCTTGCTTCGAGCTGTACTGGTTCACATTATCATAGTATGCGTGCTACGGCATATGTACGTCCATTCGTGAATGTCTATTTCTGGGATATCGAGTCCCCGCGTTCTCACAATACCACCTAATTATACGTCAGTCAACTACAGATAAGCCATTGACATGGATATCGTGCTCGCGACTATGTCAGCGTCGAGCTCGTCCAGGCTAACGTCTTCCGCAGGATCACGTTATGGTGAATCCATGCTTGTCGTGCGCGCCCAGCGCCCAGGGCCTGATTTCTGTCAGCTTCTATCACGATCAGCGGGCCGCCCGATCAACGTTCTCTCCACAGTCCGCATATCTACCGCCCGACCAAGCCCTCCTCTACGAGGTGCTTTCCCCCGGCAACCATGTCTCGAGAAAACCACTTTCTCAGTCTCGTTATCCCGACCTTCCGCCGGTACGCCGACGCGCCTGCATTCCGCCCATATCTTGGGCGTGATGATGAATGGGGCATCTTCACCTACCGCCAAGTCGAGCAGCGCATCGCTGCCACCCGAGCGCACTGGCAGCGCACGCTAGCGCCTCTCGGCTTGAAGCCCCTCGACGTTGTGGGGTGCTGGTGAGAAGCTGTACCGTCCTGAATCTGTTGGCGCTACATTTGCTCATGTCTTGTCGATTCCTCAGGCTCACTGGACGCAAGTTCAGTGACTTGGTAAACACCCTCGCCCTCTCGTCCCTCGGATACGCGCCCCAGCTGTTCGGCAGCGGCGACTTCAAGAACGTGTCCGTCATCTTCGAGCTCCTGGCCAAAAGTGGCGGAAAGGCGCTCATCCTTGACCCTGCGCACCTCGCGCTTGCCGCCGAGTCGCAAGAAGAGATCACTGTGCCACACTTCGCGCCACTCAACGAGGACGAGATCACTGCGACCATTGCAGAAGCGGGGGAAGATACGCTGACGCTTCGGACAGAGGACTTGCCGGCAGTGGAACGCGACGACGTCGCTGTCATGTTCCACTCGTCGGGGACGACGGGCGGCATGCCAAAGATCATACCAAACAAGCACAAGATGGTGCAAGCAGTCATCAAAGGGAAACTGTACTCTGGCGCGATGGTCTCGCAGGACCCAGCGAGACAAACGACGGTCAACACGATTGGAAGTGTGGCCCACATCGCGTCTTTCCATGGTATGTCTGCTGTGCCCTTGCCAATGTGCCGTACTTACCGCCTCTTGACAGTCTTCCTGGGTACACTCAGCGTAGGCGGATGCATGGTCCAGACGTCCGGCGTCGCGCTGTCCGTGTCCGAGTTCCTCGGGCTCACACGCGTGTGCAAGATGACCATACTTACCCTGTTCGCGACCTTCTTGTCCGACCTCATCCGCGCGGCGCAGACCGATGCGGCTGTGCTGGAGGCGCTTCAGAGTCTTCAATGGATCTCGCACACAGGTGTCGCCCTCAACAAGGAACACGAGCAATGGGCGCTGGAAAAGGGCATTAACATCTCCGTTCGTATCACCCTCGGCGGTCCACCGCGCGCTCTGCGCTCATGATACTGATACGGTATCACGTAGACTTCATACTCGACGTCCGAGACCGGTGAGGCCTCTCACTGTGCGCTGCAGGGCCATCAGACACTCACTAACATCGTACCTGCCTCTCCCACCAGGTCCCCTCCTCCGTACCCGCCTAGGCTCAGACGCAGCCTCGCGGCTCTTACGGCCCATCAAGGCCGCCAACCCCGCGTTCCTGCCATACACGGCGCGCGACGACTCGGAGGACACCGACGGAGCCTCGGAGAACCTCTTCGAGGTCGTGGTCCCGGCGGACGCGGACGATTGTCCTCCGTCCGCGTTTTGCGGGCCGGACGGGTACTATCACACGAACGACATTTTTGAGAAGGTCGACGAGGATGGGTATGTGTATCGCGGGCGTGCGGGGGACTGGATCAAGACTGTGGATGGGTTTGTGGATACGAAGTGCGTCTACTCCGATGATTATTCACTGCGGGCGACGAGTCGTCTAACGGGGGTTCGCAGGAGCATCGAGGATATGGTGCGTAAGTCGTGCGCGGATGTCGTGCACGACGCCGTCGTCCTTGGCATCGGACGGTCGTTTGCATGCCTCGCAGTCGAAGCCAAGGCGGCCGGCCTGGACGAATCGAGCAAGCTACGCCTCGCGCAAACCGTGGTGGAGCGGCTCGCGCCGACAAGCGGGAGGCTGTTCCCCCATGAACGGATCGAGGATCCGAAGAAGGTGCTCGTGGTCGAGCAGGGGACGTTTATCCGGACTCAGGTAGGCATCTCGTTGTGCGTGTACGTTTGCTCGTTGTATTCATGGGGACATCTTGCAGCAAAAAGGAAATGTTAGACGACCGATGACTGAGGCGAAACTGTCTAAGGAGCTTGAAGAGATCTATGCTGTAGTCTGAGCACTTTCATTAGCATTGCATGTAGGATTAGACCAGCCATCCACCTTTCTGTACTGAACCATGTATCATTCACGACGTCCTCAGCCGTACCCCATCGAGCAGCAAGATTGAATCCACATTCACAGTAGCTGCCTGCGGCAAGGTCTTCGGCACATCTCTCACTCAGCTCAACCGGCTATCTGTTTCGATTGAACAAACGGCGTGCGACAGGCATTTGGACCGCCAGCACAGCGATGAGAAGAGAGGAGAGAGAAGAAATATAGAGAGGAATACATCTTGGTTCGGATCGCATCGGTTCAGACGGCACCAGTGGAATAATAGGTGAGGAGAGGCGGGGAGGGGAGGAGGGGAGACTGTACGTACACACAACGCGGGAGGGGGCACAACACAAACGTATGACAATGAGAGATGCGCAGAGATGGTACTTTGGGTAGGTAGGCAGGTAGGTAGGTGGAGGCAGACGGGGGCAGGGCGGGGAGAGGTGGGGACATCCAAGATCGATCACGTGGGAAGAAAGAACGCGGGCGCGCAAGAAGGGAAGAGACGCGGCGGACCTGACTAAGCGGGCGACGAGGGAGGGACAGACGAGGATTCTTCGTTACAACGAGCGTCGAGGAAGTCGTGAGTGGGAGGCGCTAGGTAGGTAAAGGAAAGAGGGAACAACAGCGGCGACAGCGTGGAATCTCAGCGATGGAATATATGTTATACAAGAGATCGGACATGCGAGCGAAACCTGGGCCGCCGCGACTCTCAAGGGATCGCGGGAAGCGCCTGGTAGCTCCCTGTGGATTGCGGTCAGCGACGTGCACGTCGACGTGGGCGTGATGGAGATTACGTACATATCCGTGCTGACCAGTCGCCACTGCCCGTGGCCAGAATGTTCCCTGCCGGACTCAGATCGATCGAGATCACTGTGAGATACGAAGTGCATCAGCATACCGATCTCACGGGTGAGACATAACGACGAATTAGGGGGTAGAAACAGGGAGTCAGGTTGAAGTGTGGAGTAGAAAGGGAAAGGGGGGAAGACGATGGAAGACTACTAGACGAATGCTCACCAGAGTTCTTGTGCCCTTGCAGCATGCACTGCGCAATCGCCGAGTTCGCGTCCCAGAACTGCACGCCCCGGTCCTTCGAGCCCGACACCACCCACTTCCCGTCGTGCGACACCGCGACGCTGAGCACGTAGTCCTTGTGGCCCGTGAAGTTCATCGTGCACTGGCTCCCCTTGTCGTTCTCGCCCTTGCCCGGCGCCCCAGGACCCTTGCCCGATCCGCCCGCGAGGGCGTTGTCGCGCGCGCGCATGATGGGGCGCACGTCCCAGTACTTGAGCGTCTTGTCCAGCGAGCCCGACACGAGGCCCTTGCCGTCGGGCGTGAACGCGACCGAGTAAACGGAGTCGCGGTGCCCCTTGAGGCGCTCGACGAGCGTGCCCGTCAACACGTCCCAGATGCGCACGACAGTGTCGAGCGAACCCGCCGCGACGAGGCGTCCGTCGGGCGAGATGCACACGGACGTCACGCCCGCGTCGACGTTGTCGGGCTCTGGGATCGTCACTGGCGCGTGGGAAGGGTGCGTGAGCGGCGTGCCTGGAATATCGATGACGTAGCGTCACTCACAGACTTTGCAGGCTTGCCCGGTGGAGTCCGCCATGTCCCAGATGCGCGCCGTGCGGTCGCCCGAGCCAGAGACGATGAGACGGCCATCACGAGAAAAGTCGAGCGAGTAGATTTCCTGCTGGTGGCCCTCGAAAACGGTCCGGATGCGCTTCTTCTGGATATCCCAAATCTAGAAAGGACGGCGTAAGCGGGGACATGACGTCTTCGGCGGACACGATGACGAAGGGACAACAAGGTTGACACGTACCCGAATCTGCTTATCCTCGGCGCCCGTGGCAAGGTATTTGCCGTCGGGGCTGAAGCAGACGCTGCGAATGTACAGATCGCCAGTCTTGCTGGCCGCGTCGTCGATCAACACACTAACGACGGTTGAGTCAAGCGACATCAAAGGAGAAGTAAATCACATACCAAGTCTTACTACCCGTCTTCGTGTCATAAATCTGGGCTGTCCGGTTGCAGCCCGTCGCAAGGTACTTGCCATCCGCGGAGAATCGTACACAGCATACCACGCTAAGAAACATATGAACCTCTGCCCAATCCAAGACGAATCCGGTAAACGACATACCTTTCATGCATAAGAGTGTGCAACAATTGGACGTCCAAAGAACGCTTCTTCTGGCCACCATCTCCCGGGACCGGCGGCGCAGCATTGAAAACGGCAAACCAATCTGTGCCCTCGTTCTTGAGTTCAGGGGGCACCGTAGCCGGATCGACGCTGAGATCGACGGATATAGGCGCCATCCCCGAGGCTGAAGACGGCAAGGGCGGAAGCGTGGCGACGGCCATGGAGGAAGGCTCCTGTCCGGCGTTCGAAGACGCGCCAGGAGTCGGAGGATACGGTTGAGGACCTGGGACGTGCAAAACGCGAATGAACACGCGCAAACGAGCGCAAGGAGGGGAGGTGGAGGTTAGGAAAGGGAAGGAAATCGAGAAAGAGGGAGACGCGGAGGACCTCTCCACTTACCCGCAACCCCGTTGGCGCCTTCTTGTCCCGGTCCCTGCCCGCCCGGTGGTCCCTGCCCTGGCCCGCCTGGTCCGCTCGAGTATGGAGGTCCTGCGCTGGGAGTGGGGGGAAGTTTGGGAGTCGCCTGAGGCGCCGGAGGTTGGCCTCCTGGCGTGGGTGGTGCACCGTTGGATGGAGGAAGGGGAGCGCCTGGACCGAGGGAAATTGATTGATGGTGGTGGTGCGGAGGGACGTGCGGTGGAGGCTGTGCGCCCATCGAAGGAGAGAACGGGTCTGGTCATACCGATTTGACAGGGCGGCGGGGGGCACGGAGGGCAGGCATTTTGTAGGTGGGCAGTTGAAGGACAAGGCATCGTTGAGCGGCGGGTTGCAGGCGTGGGAAGGTGTGAAGGAGAGTTGGGAAAACGCGTAGTGTGGCAACGAATAAGAAGGGATGAAGGGAGAGGGGGGAGGGGTCCTTTGAGAATGTGCAATGCGAGAGCGTCCGAACCAAGAACATACCTGGCCGGTCAGACTTCATGCGCTCCCTCTCGGTTTTGATCCTCTTCACATCACGCGCATCGCGATCTCTGTCCCTGTCCCTCTCTCGTTCCCGCTCCATCACGTTACGGTCGCGGTCCCTGTCCCTCTCACGATCCCGCTCCCTGTCGCGCTCCCGTGCATAGTAGGGGTCTGCGTAGCCGCCACCGCCGCCGCCCGGTCCGGCGCCTACTCCGAGTCCGACAGGTCCGGCGTGAGGTGTCAAGGTAAGAGGACCAGGGAGCTCACCACCTGGGCCAGGAGGGGGACCGCCGGGGAGGGGCGGCCTTCCGAGACCAAGTGCCTCACGGCCGCCGAGGGCATCGCGGCCGGAAGGGGGAGCGTTGGACATGACGACGTCCCTGTCGCGGTCGCGGACGTCGCGTTCGCGGGCTTGGCGTTCGCGGTCGCGGTCGAGCTCCCGCTCACGGTTAAGGGCCATTTCGCGTTCACGCTCGCGTGCGAGCTCCCGGTCGCGGCCAAGGGAAGCTAGACCGAGAGGCTCTGGGGCGCCTCGACGCTTGTAAGTGTCGAGCTCTTGGCGGAGGAGGCGAATATCCTCATCGTACTGCTGGCGGATTTTGCTATGCTGGGTCTCGAGGTCGTAGAGAGACTGGCGAATGATGTTGAGCTCATTGACCTGGCTGGTGACTGGATGTTGAAATAACCATCGGGACGCGATTGGTGAGGAATTGGAGAATGAAGAGAGCAGTAAAAGACGCACTTTTCCCCTCATACTCGTCGCGCTGGTTACGAAGAAGTTCACATTGCTCCTGGAGGCCGTTGAACTCCTCACGGATCTGGGTGAAGCACTGGTTGAGAGTAGCAAAGGCGTTGGGGCCCTGGGGGCCGGCGCCTGTTGGTTGTAGGTGTTTGTGCTGGGGGAATGGGTAAGTGAGCGGGGGATGGGGGACACAGGGCGGACGGGCGGGGGGACGCACGTTGTATATTGCGGAGGACATGGAGGGGGGCGGTGATGGGAGAGGGAGAGGAGGGCGGAGGGAAGCGCGGACGTTGCAAGCGCGGACGTCGCCTTAAGACGTCCCTTGCCCTCTCTGATCTCCCCCCACGTGGGCGGGGCCTTCGCAGAGATCTCAGATGCGTTCCCACCCCCGAGCCACGGACCCGCCGGCTTCGCCATTTAGGGTGTGCGCCATAATGAGGGGCAGATCCAGATCTTATCACCGTCCTCTGACGTCGCCAGACGTCGCCCCGCTCGACCCCCCACTCCGCGAGCCGCGAGCCTGCCCTGACCCCGCCAGACGCCCCCACCCCGATCCATCTCCCCGCCAGCCCGTCGCAGTCCAGGTCGCTCCGTCCCATTCCTCTCTTCGTCGCGGCCGCAGGCATGCATGCACAGACGTGCTTGCGACGCCTGGCCGGCCGCCACCTCGTGGTCTTCGCTCGCCCGCAGGGGGCGCGAAGCGCAACAGCCGCCGCCAGACGCCGCCTTGAACCCGCCGGGATCGGATGGCTCCCAGGCCAAGGAGGGAGGCTGTTGGAGGGCTGATTTGCTTCTTTTTCTCCCGGGCACGCTATTCCTGGCGCTGTCCCGTCTCGGCCCACGCGTCTCTTTCGTCCCCCCTTCTCCCCCGCTCGTTCGCTCGCTCGCTCGCGCACCCGCCTCGCCCGCTGAGAGCGTCCGGGATGCCCACGGTTCGAGCGCCTCGCGTGCCATATTCCTGTGCGCCCCCCACGCGCGCTGCCTTCTCCAACTCCGCGAAAGTTCTCTTTGCCTGCTTCAGCTGTCGCCCCCTCGGGCGGGCCCCCCGCGCTCCTTTCCGGTCCGGTCCCCACCAGTCCCCACCCGGTTAGTCCCGTCGGAGCGCCTCTCGCGCTTCGTCCGCCGTTGGCCCGTCGCGAGTCGGCACTCACCGGCGCCGCCCTCGATGGATAAGCGCCACCCCGCGGCCAGATAGCCAGATCCCAGATCTCAGTCTCGAGCCTCTTCCTGATAAATGCCACCCACCCGCAGAGACGAAGAACGGCGAAACAAAGATCTCATCACGTCCTTGTCGCGACCCCCTTCCAAGCCCTTCCATCGTCCGCGCCTGCCCACATAGGTAGCCCCTCCGACTATCCCGCAAGCATCCAACTCTTTCCGCATCGCCCATTTCATTCACCCTTTCCCCGCCTTCCCTGCACTGCACAGTCCGATTCTACTTTGTATTCTGTCAAGGACCCAGCTTTTGACACGCCACGCCCCCATCCCGTCGGCCGTGTATTAGCTTTCTGAATACCGTCTCCCATCCGCAGCATCTGTCTCTCCCGTGACTCCATTGCTCATCGCACACGGCATTTCCCCTTCCGTCCTTACGCCCATCCTCTGCTCCCGGCACCACCACCCCCCTTGAACTTTCCGTCCCGTGCGCACGACACTCGCCACCTCCCTTGTGCACGCGACCCCAGCGTAAACGAATACCGGCCCTGGCTCCCAAGACATCCAGCCCCACCCCCGGCGATCAGCCCATCTCTCTAAAACGTCCGCGGGTGCACACCACCACGGCCGAACGCGCGAAGTCGGCTCTATCTGCCACACACGGGCGCACGTTGGCTCACATGAGCGACCCAGCTCCATCCGGCCCCCCTTTTCGCCTCCGCTCGATGAACTTTCGCCGTATAGGACCCCCTGCCTTCGCGGTTCGAATAACGTGGAGATCAATCCAGATATCATCATAACCTTGGACGGGACGCGCTCTGTGGCCGGCCGCCTCCTCACTTCACTTTCGCAGGCTCGCACTCGTGTTCGCATACGTATACGTACGTCCGCACGCTTTCCGTCTGCGGCACAGCATACCGCGCGCACCGCCGCGCCCGCCTAATCCCGTTTCGGAGCCCGTCCACGGCCAGGCCCTGCAAGTTCTTCCCATTGCCAACCGCCCGGCGCGAGCAAGCAGAGTTCGCCTTTGTCAGCCTCCCCGAGAAGCTATGCATTGCAGAAGTGCGGCTGACCCCCCTCCCCGGACCCACACCCGGACCCTCTGGTCTAGAGCCTCTGCGAGATGGTTCGAACGTCCCACGCCCGGTGCCGACTGCTCCTGGGCGGCGGTTGCCAGGGCTGACGGTCATCGGATGCGGGGAACAGGACTCGAGCCACCTCTAAAAGACACGGGCGTTGAAGCATTGAAGCATGGGGGCCCACTGGACCAGCGAGGACGCCGTCGCGGGTCCCACGATGCGGACATGACGACCCCGCTACGCCTGCCTATCGGGGACAGCAGAGACACCAGTCCGCGGGCTTCCCCGCGCAGTGCGGTAGCTGCCTAGTAACTATATGCATCCAGCGGCGAGCATCGGTGGAAGCGGAAGAGACCCGCGCACGGTGGCCCCCGGGCTATGATCGCGCAATGGACCTCAACAATTCTCTCCGAGGATGTTCCCCGCCCCCGACCACACTGTGACGCACCGCGCGCGGGTTTCGCGCTCTCCCGGTCGACGTCATGGACGCATCGGCGGATGCGCGTGCACCCACAACCGTTTCGTTTCGTTTCGTCTTCGGGCCGGGCACCCCCCGCCGCGGCTGTCTATCGCCACGCCAGAAGTCCACAGTCCCAAGGCAAGGGCCGCCCGACGTCAAAACGAGCGCACGGCGCTGCGCGGAGGGCGCGTGACATACCCCGCCTCGATCGGATGCCGTCGTCCCGCCGCCGGCCGCCCACCAGACCGCGCCTCCGACGAGCCGCCCGACGGCGGACCCGGGGGTGTGGACTGGGTGTGGGCACTGCGGGGCGGGGACGCTGAGCGGACGCGCGGCCACGTTTCGCTGCGCCCGGCCGCGGTGACAGCCATCGCGATGGCTTCTTTGACGCTGCGAACACGCCGGTTTCCGGAACGGGCGCACTGGGACCCGCCTCTCGGACTGAGGATTCTCGTGTCCGGTGACGTGAAGGGAACACCTTAGGACAAGGACGGAGCGGAAACGAACAACGCGCTGCAGTATTTTCTGCCCGGGAGCGTCTCCCTGCTGCGAAGCTTCGAGAGCCTGCAGGGGCTCGTACGTAGGAGCGGTGTTTATACGTTGTCCGACGTCCCCACGCTGAATCTGAGCGTTACTTTGCATGGTATTTTTGGCATTGCGCGGATGGGGTCGTGTCTGAGCCCGAGCGCGGAGATGTCTGAGCTTCCTTGCTGTCTGTCTTCGGAATACAAAGGCGTCTATTAGCGGCTTGTCTACGCTGTGCTCCTCAGCGACGCCGCGTTTGTATAGTAGTCTAGAGTACAACAACACGATCTGAGCACTAAAACCGACAGAGCATATGGCGCACGTCTATGCGAGGAGGCGGCGAGCCGCGAACCAAGGTAGAAGCCAAGGCCCCATCAACGATCAAGCTAATAGCTGGTCGATGCCACCTGGCGGAACGCTGTGGGTCCTTCTCGGGCCCGCGAACACGAGCGGGTCTAGGGACGGTATCGTCGCCGGCGTAGGCGTCCGTGTGGGGGCATGCTGTGGCATCGGGATCGGAATCGCGCGTGCGGGCGGCTCGAGTCCGGCTATCTGGCACGAGCGGACCAGCCAGTTACGGAGGCCTTCGTATTCGCGTCGCTGGCCTGGCGGAGAGAGGTGGGGGTTAGGAGAGGAGTAGAGGTAGCAGAGGAGGGAGGACGAACTTGGAGAAGGCCATATCATCATCATGAGCTCGACGCATGGGGCAAATGCCTTGGCGACGTCGAGCGCGATGGTCAGCGAAGGATCTGCGTACCAGAGCGAGAGCGCTCTATAACACGTGCCAATACTCCGCTCAGTGTATGTGGGAAGCTCATGTCGGAATCGCGACATACCTCATGATTTGGGACATATACCAGTACATCATGAAGCAGCGTCGGGAGCCGTGATTGGGCACTCCCTGTGAAGCGAGGAGTATCGACTGGCGGACCGTATTCGCTAGCTGTAACATGAAACCCACTACGCCGCGCCCAGTCAGTTCCGGTCTATGTTCAAGCCATAGCGCGGTACGCACTCCACTTCTCGGCTTTCTCATGGTAGAAACGCAGGCCCGAAGCCCTGCGTGCGGTGGTGAGCGCAAAGCTAGAACCAGGAAAAAGGCGCGCAGACTCACGTCATCGCTTCGGGGATGTACCGCCTGAAGTCGTTCGAAGCGGCCATTCGGGTGCTTTTCGGGCGTCTAGTCAGCATCTCCCGCTCTCCCTGTTCTATAAAACGCTCGAGGTGGGCACGCACTTGAAGAGCACCTCGCGCATCTGCATCATGAACCCGGACTGGATGTCGCACGTGTGGCGGTCCATCGCCGCCTCGACGTTATCGAGCTCGAGCCAGGTCGTCATCGCATATTGCGCGCGGTCCGCGTCGGACAGGCTGGGGTCGGAGCGGGAACGGAGGCACGAGTGCCACATGAGGAGCGTGCGCATGTAGAGGGCCCAGACGGAGTCCTTGGAAGACGGGATGTGCGCCATCCCCGGCGGCGGCGCGAAGGTCTCTCCTGGGAACAGAAGGGCGTACTATAAAGGCGCGCCGCGAGTCAATCGTCTGCCACACTGTGCTTCCCCGCCGCTCCCCCCGGCCCTCCGTCGTCCCCCCCAGGCCCAGACCCAGACTGACGGCACACTCACGTTCGCGGGGTCTTTGATCCAGAGATGCTGCGGTTCGCGGTCGGTCCCGGCCGCGGTCTTGGTGTTGTGCGATACTGTCAACATTACCGTCGCCCATACCACCCGTCGGCACTCCTCCTTCTGCATCTCGCCTTCGTCTGCCTCTGCGGGCCACATTGGCATATTCGACCACGCGGGTGCAAGCTCATTCGCCCGAGGCCACGTATGCCCTAGCGAATAGGCTGAACATCCACATCGCCATGGCCCGTCTACTGGTGGAACCGCATGGTGGGTAACGCCTGGGGCGGGCTCGTAGGGATTCGAGTATTCATAGGCCCTGTTTTGCGTCCCGGTGGCAAACTCGACCAAAGTGGGCGGGACGAAGCCATACCTGGAGCCAGGATCCGTGGGATCCGGTAACGGGGGCAGGTTCTCCATTCCGAACCCCAGCGGCGATACGGCGTTGGCCGAAACCCCACGGACGACGGGGACCGCGCCCGGGAGGAAGATCGAGGTGCGCGCGTCGTGCGCATCGAGCGTCGTCAGGCCCAGGCTGCGGATCAGCGAGTCGAGCATGCGGAAGGCGGAGCGCGTGCGCGCGGTGCCGGCGCGCGGGTGCGCCTGGATCTCGAACATCGCGAGGAGCTGTGCGGGCGGGCGAGTGGGTCAGTCGACGGGCGCACACGGAGGAGAGAGGGGGAGGAGGAGGGGCGGGGGCTTGCCGAGCGGTCGTACCCATGCGGACTGGACGAGGCCGACGTCGACCCAGCCTGAGCTGAGGCTTGCGTCGAAGGTCGCGTGCGCTTGGTCGAGCAGCTGCATTGCGCGTTGCCGTCCTTTGGAACCCCTCTCGAGCTCGGAGCTTTGGAAGAACATCGAGAGCGCGAGGCAGCTGAGGATCAGGCTGGGCTGGACCGTTTGCCGTCGATACGGGTCGAAGAGCGAGCCGAAGAAGCGAGGGATGTTGAGGAAGCTGAACCAGTGTAAAGAGCAGTGGAACAGGAATCGCAGATCGCTTGCGACCTGCTGCACAGCAGTTTCGCGGAGCGTGACGGGAAGTGCTGCACCCAGAGGTAAACCCGGTACGAGCGCAGCGTTATGTTCGTCTGTGATGGCGTAGAGACTCAGGAGCGCATCCCACCAGGTTTCGCGCGTAAACTGGACGCTTGGAGGAGAGGATATGCGAGCGGATGATGAAGATGATTCAGAATCATCAACTGCTTCTATTCGGTAACTGAGAGCCACGGCCTCCGGTGGTGCGTATCGAATCTCGACAGTAGGGGGCGGGAGGGGCTGAAGGCTGAGGGTGCTGGGGATCGCGTGGTCGTAGTCAAAAAGGGTGGCTTGGTTGAGGGGGTGTTGGATCTGCGAGGAGATGATCGAAGGATAGGCCGGATCTGGAGGAAAGTCGGGAGAGACAGATGAGTGGCCGCTGAACGTGTTCAACTGCTGTTGCTGCCTCTTGGCGGCCTCGCGTGCCTCTGCCTTCTTGCGCTTTTCCTCCTCTTCGACTCTAGATCGCGTCGTGCGCGTCTTCTTGACTTCGTACGGGGCGAACTTGCGCGAGCCGGGATTTCGATCCTTGCCACGGCGTCGCGGAGCGGCATCGTAGGAGCATGGTCCGGCAAGGGGGTCTGCACGCTTCTGGCAATTGAAACATTCGGGTTTGCCACCATCGCAGCGGACCTTTCGAGTGCGACTGGAGAGAGTACGTCAGCGAGCGTGGAAAATCAATGTATATAACATGTCTCAAGATCTATTGTCGAGATGGGAGCAAGTGGAATGTATTGAAGAAAAGCGACGAAATTTCTATAAATTGTCGTGGCTGTGAGATATCACGGGCCACATACAGTGATGCCAGACACTCGGTACGTCATCGTGCAATTGTACTCAGACTGGTGCATACATTCGAGCAGAAGACGCGGAGGACAAGGAGTCTCCATGACTCACAGATTGATTACTTACCATTGAGCACAGGCAAGATATACGCGTTCGCGGGGTTTTCCATGGGAGGTCAGTGGCTGATTGTCGGAGAGCTGAACTCGCGCCTTCTTGGCAGCATCCTGCTCCTGCTCCTGCTCCTGCTCGGATTGTGGCGGAGGCGGCGGACTAGTAGGCCTCGGGGCACTAGGCCCGGCGACCTGAGAAGAAGTACGGAGGGAGGAGCCGGGGGAGTGAGAGGGCGGCGAAGGAGAGCGGAGAGCATGGGCTAACGAAGAGGAAGACGCAGGAGAGCTTGAAGAGGTGCTACGAGCGATGGACGACTGACGAGGAGTAACGTTCGCGACGATGTGATCTTGGCGGACAGGCGGGTGTGGAGGAGGATAGGAGCTTGAAGCCTCGGCGGGCGGAGAGACGGAGGTGGAAAGGGCGTCCGCGTGCAGAGGGGTGTTGCGGGCGGGGAGACTGGCGGGCATGGTGCGGTCAGCACGGCATGGGTGACGTGGGTGGGCACTCTGCGGGCGCGGTTTTATTGGGGGCGCGGGCAGAGGACGAGGAGGAGGTCTGTAGATCTCTCTGGCTGTAGCCCCAGACCATTAATCATTTAATGGACAGTCCGGTCGCGCGCTTGCCGCACTCTCCGGTTCCCGATCGCCCGCAGATGATCTATTTCCCGGCGGCAGTGTCCGGCAAGCGCTAAACGGGCGTCTTTTCTGCACGTGCGTCTCCGCTCCTCAACTGACGCCGTGGCCACTGCTCTGTCGGACGACGTTCTCGTTCTGTTCACCTTCTTGCCCGCCGCTCTCCGACTTTGCCTTTCCCTTCCCAAAATGCCTATGCAAGGTGCGTTGCTAATTACACACCCGGATGCTTTCTGCTCATTCTCTTTTAGGTCTTGTCGCGTATGACGACGACAGCGATCACGACGACCGCTCTGCCTCCCGGAATCAATCCTCAGATTCCTCCGCCTCTGCCGGGGCTCGCTCCGGTGCTGGTCCTCGCTCCGATGTGAGACGCTTTATTCCATTCCCTGCTCTGTCCGTTTCCCTCTCTACTCGCTACCTTCCCTGGCCAGGAACATCAGCTGAAAGCCCGCACAGTCTCATCCTCTGACAGTCAGTTTTCTTGTGTTCGTCCTCACTTGAGCTCTACTTCATCTTCATGCACAGACTTCACGCGACCTTCGTCCGTGACGCCCTCAAAGCCTGCCATCATTATCCGTCGCCATGCTCCGGTCAAACCTCATCCCCGCGCTCGGTTGCCCGACGATCTCAACGACGAACCTGGCTCCTCCAACGCTAGAATAACAGCCCAATCCCCCACCCTTCCCGATGCGTCAGACCCTGGGCCCTCGTTGTCGGCTGATGAACCAGTCGACGAACTTGTGCGCGTCCGCCAACTGCTGCGCCCACCGCCCATTTCTGGAGTGGAGGATTGGGGAATTCCGCCGGAGCCTAGCGAGTCCTGCGATGAAGCCATCAAAGTTCGTTTTATCTAAATTTGTTACCGTTCGTATTCGTCATTCCCTCTTATGCGCTATTCAAATCCAGACCAAGATTTCAACTTTCCTCGCGCTCAAACGTGATCCCCAAAACCCACGGCACTTCAACGATTCGTTGATGGCCAACCGTTCGTTCCGCAATCCGCATTTGTATACGAAGCTTGTCGAATTTGTAGATGTGGATGAACGCACGACCAACTTCCCTACGCATATATGGGACCCTCTCGACGTCAAAGATGAGTGGTATGCAGATCGTATAGGTATGTTTCCGTCAGCTGTATTGCGGCCTTCGTCCCTCGCGTCTTGCGCAACGTTCACTCACGACAACCACTTCCCTGGCTTCTCCCCATCTTTTTGCCGGCGATGCCCACCCACTATCTTTCAAACACTCCTTTCCGCCTCTCTACGCCACAATACACGTCACGTCTGGCTATGGTTACCCGTCCACCCAGCCGAAGCGCAGAAGGCACGCTCCGAGGCCACTTCCGCTACTCAGCAACCTGGCAAACGCGCCAAAATCGACTTCACCGGTGGCTCATCTTCGTCGTCTGCTCCCCAACGCCCGCGACCTTCAGTACCAGAAGGCAAACACGGCCGACACCAGCCGTACGGCGTTCCGGGTCGCGTTGAGGGTGGCGTCGGAGGTGTGCTTGGAGCAGGGTATGGGAGGGGTCGTGGACGGAGCCGATGGGCGTAGTATTCGTGGTAGTGTTGGATTGGTGGATCTTGGTTGTGCACTAGTGCTGAGTCTTCAATCTTGCTTGTTTTTCACTGTGCCTACCTCGGTTGGGGTATCATCCTGGGCAGCTGGTCCTGCAGATGCCACTCGTTTGCGGCGCAGGCACCTAAACACTAGGTTCTCTCGAGTATTTGTTCTATAAGAAGACGTCTATGTCTGAAGGAAGGATCAGTCGCAAAATACGAACGTTATCATATTATATCCGTATCAAATTCAATTCGAGGCTTTCTGTTCCTTTATGGGCTGGTCCGTGTGATACAGCAAAGAGTTATCCCGAACCACTCAGTGCGTCCACACTTCTCCGTTCTTTGTTTCTCAGTAGCTGAAACTAATCCGGTTTTCAGTCAGCCAACCGGGCCTCTCGTTCTTATCCCTGTGGAACTTGGGGTCGGCGCCCGAGTTTGCCCTTTCAGGCAAGTTAGCGAGGGTGTATACCGCACAGCATGTAATGATCATAATCATACGCCGACGCTAGACGCTACTCACACACTAGGGGCCGCTTCAATCACCCCTCTCACACCCACCCTTATCGCATCCAATAGCTACGAAGCGCGATGAGAGGCACCGGAACCTACGGAAAGCCATCGGTGAGTACCTGCCCTTCGGCTTCGCCTCCTGATTAGGTTCCCTGACGCTGATGTTCGACTAGGTGGGCCTGCCGCCTGCCTGGTTCGCAGGCAGGGCGGTCCCCGCACCACTGCCTTCAGAGGCGTTCTGTGGCCTCTTGTGGGCACCCAGTCTCCGATGATGTGTTCCAAGGGGCCCTTTAAGCATCACCTCGGGCGCCGGCGCGGTCGACCTGGCTGAGTACTTGAATCGATGGCCTTCGCCGCGGGAGGTCCACCAACCCTCTACGCAACGAGTGTTCCTTGTCCCAGCCATTTAAGAGCCCGTTGCTCCTCCTTGGCGCTACATCTCCCTACACGCACTCTACACTGGAATTCGACTCAACTCTCCTCGTGCGCTTTCCATCCAGTGTTTTCGCATATAGCGAGACTTCCATACCCGGCCCACGCCGTCAGGAATACCGGCCCTCCGAGGAACACGGCACCATCGCTCCACTCATACCGAGCCTTCCACTGGCATGTCCACATCTTCTCCACCAACCTCATCTTCCACTTCGAGCGCCCCTTCTTGTTCAAGCTCCCCGCAGCCACCGTGCCGAGCCACCGATGGACAACGCCGGCATCGTGGGGTGTCTCAAGATGAAGACTGGTACGACACGCTCGCCCTGCCGCTCCCAGACCTCCGTTTGGCGCTATGGCGGCTCTGCGTGGAACCCGCGAGCTCCGCCCAATGGACCCGCGCACTCGTGTCTATCGCCGCCGTAACGACCGCCGCGCTCGTCCTCTGTGCGCTTAACTTGCAGTACCCGCGCATCTCCTTTCCATCCGCCGCCGTGAACTCTGAAACGGATGAGGATATAACGTTAGGGGATGCGTGCACGTCACAGCCTTATGGACGGATGATCCGGACCGCCGGGTTCGCGCTGAGCGCGGTCATGTTCAGCGCGTTGTCGCTGAAGTATGTCGTCCTCGCCTTCGCGGAGTTGTGTGCGTCCACGGTCGAGAGCGAGAGCGCTCCCAGGCGAGAAGAGAAAATGTCAAGGCGGAGGAGACGCAAGAGATTCAGCCCGAAATTGTGAGAGGACCTGGCAACGCATTAACAGATGTGGCTCAAGCGACTTCGCGCGTTACGAGGTCAGTCAATAACATTGGCGTTGAACCCAAACGCATGCTCTGGCTCACGCTCTCTATACAGATCATACCAAGAATTGTCCACAATCGCGCGGAAATGCCGGCGCTGCAACGTATGGGTGTGGCGGAGCAGCCACTACGCATCATGGTCAAAAACCCGCTCAACGTCCTGCGCCCCCTCCCATCCTTCCGGGATTGGCAATGCGGGCGAAGTGACTCCGAGGACCTGGCGCCACGATTCGGGGGACTCAGATTTGTTGATTTTACCGACTTCTTTCAAGTCTACAGGGAAACAAACAGGATAGTGAGCGTACGTGGATCGATGCATCCACCCCACAATGGTCTGACTCACCTATGGTTATCCACGTAAACCCGCTCTTCGTATCGGTGCTAATGCACACGACGGGAAGCATATCGTCGTACTTAAACGTGCTTACTCGCGGCCCCCTCGCCTGCTCTCCCACATCCATCCGCTCGCGCACCCACGCTTCCGCTCCGCCCGGGAGCAGGTCGAAGCATCGCGCAATCCCAGGGAGCGCGTCGGCGATCCGGAAGACGCCCGCGCGCACGACGCGGAACTTGCGCCGGACGTCCTTGGCCTTGGGCGCGTGCGCGACCTCCTGGATGACGAGGTGCGTGCGGGCGCGCCGGGGGTCGACGTGGAGTCCTAGTGCGTGTGCTTGTGCGAGGATGAGGTCATCGCGTGGGGACTTGCGCCAGGCCTCCCAGTCCTCTTCGCGCTGGGCAGAGACGGGGTCGGAGATCCGGAGCTTGGCGATGCGCTCCAGCTCGGCGGCGTAGCTCCTGGGTACCGGGTTCAGCGAACTTCGACGAGACATGCAGGAGCAGGGAGGCCAGTGCAGGGACGTACCTACAAACAGGTCTATGGTACGGAGGTTAGATACTATCATAATGATGGGACAGTAGGAGAAATCGACCTACTTGTGCTCCTTCCAATTGGCTTTCAAACAGTCTCTTGAGCTATAGAGTTCGTTAGACACTGGTTGCGTACGCGTAGCATCGGAAGGTACTTGCCAGTAGTAGATCATGCGACACCCTGAGCAGAGTGATAACGTTTTCTGGACGTCCCACATTCCACAGCCGGCGCATGCTCGACCACGTCGTTCAGCTTCCTTCAAAGTCATCCTCGCGCGGTCCATCTTGTCGAACCACTCGATTCCGCCAAGCCCGTCGAGCACAGGGTGTGTCTTCCCATCTGCAAGGATCAAGCGGCGTTCAAGGAGCTGTTTCTCGACCCTCACTGGATTCTTCTTGAAGAACGTGACCGCCCAGTCTGTGTACCTGGCCGGGGCTGAATTCAGAGCTTGTGGCAGCAAAAGTTTCTGAAGACCCACTTCTGCTGAGCCTCATGCTCAACATCAAGTTCCTTCAATACGAGGGACATGTGAACACGGCTCAAGATAAGGAAGTCGAGCGGGTGGGCTTCTGTGTTCGCTTCAACGACCTCGAGCACGTGTTCACACACTGGCTTTGCCCGAGCATATTCGCCCGCGAGGACAAGCACGTCGGAGTAGCCAAACCACATATCACTGGAGGGGCAAATCGACCGCGTTAGGTATCGCTCTCGTCGGCAGCCAATGCAGAGCGTACGGGTTGTCGAACCAAGGTTTCCCTTTGTTACCGTCTTTCTTTCGTTGTCTCAGGTCTGCTTGAACGCGGGCCTCAGTATATGTCACAGCCTCTCTGAAGCGGTTGATGCTTGGGTGGCTGATGTGACACTTAGTACAACCGTGTGCGGCAACTTGGAATAATTGAAAGGACGAGGACGTACGTCAGATAGGCTGCGACCTTTTCGCGTGCGTCGATCAACTGTGTAGATCATCTTCAGTGAGCATCGACCAGCCAGCAGCGCGACGCGGCACTCAACATACGTAAGTCTCCCGTATTGCGATACCTAGCGCCATATCTTTGGGTATTGGGTGACCAATGGCACGGAGTGCGTTGTCGCAGCATTCTTCGAAAACGCGTATAAACATTTTGAGAGCAAATATGACCGGCTCGATCATATCCTCAGGAACTAATCATACAGTCAGTAAGTACATCGACATCATTAGTATTGCAAGACTAGAGGACGAACCATCGGGGGGATCTACCAGGTAGCTGAACCGGAATAAATCGTGCAACACGGAGTGGTATCCTAGCGCGTCATTGACTTCTCTCTGGGGTAAGAACTTCCCGTCGTCACGAGGGTCCTTGATAAAAATTGCCGCGTGGTCCAAGCCCCCATGATTTTGGAGGTATGCTACTGCCATGAGATGAATACCGTCAGCTTCGCTGTAAGATAATCTGTACCAGATAAGTGATTCGTACATTTTCCAATGTCGTCCTGTACCTTTTCGAGATCAGGGAGTGAACTAGAGCTTTCGAACGCGTAGAGCTTTGGACGGGCATCTGCTAGTCTCGGAGGAGCAGTCGCCCATTTTTGCATCGAAAACATCTTGGAAGTACTTGTTTACTGGGACAGCGATAGCTTTCCTTACGCATGCAAATGGTCGTTCTACGAAAGTGGCAAGAACAGAGGAGGGGTGTGGGGACCACACGATGGTGGTGGTGAACAAGGAAGTTTGCCTTGCGCCGCGCGTTCGGGTGTGCCGTCACGACGGGCCACGTGGTGACTCCAGCGAAAGGTAATGTAATACGGGCAGGACAGTAGCCCGAAACGACTCCCAAGCCACTTGAGACCGTTGCAATTAAGCCGCAAATGACTAGCTTTGTATGCAAACAGGATTGAGATATCATATCGACACGCACAGTCTATGTTTAGTATGCAAGCCTCTGAAGCCTGGACTCGGAGCAAACGGGGAAGTATGATGAATTGACCGAGACGGAGCATGTGAACTTCTGGTAGTTCAATATACTGACGAGGTTGCCAAGAACCATTCAGTCGAAGATGTGCTCGACATCTTTAGCCCCACCCCAGCCGGCCATAAGCTCCGACGGGCTCTTGCGACCGAGCACTTTACGCCACTCAGGATTGTACGGCTTGAGGCGGAGCTGCGACATCGTAATCCCGTCTACAGCGTGCGTTAGCTACGGAACCAGACATCGAGTGAGGGGGACTCACCGGTGCTCAACCACGTCTCAACGCCCTCCCCGAACATGAGCGAAACCATAGGCATGAAGCCCTCGACGCCGCGCCCTCCCGCGGCCATCTCGTCCAATGCCTCGCGCACGAAGCTCTCGCCCTCTCCCGGGTCGAGTCCCATGGACTTCTGGATGCCTGACGCGGCGTCCGAGATGCGGAACACCCCGGCCTGCTTCACGCGGAACTTGTTCCGGGGATCGCGCTGCGAGGGCGTGTACTCGACGTACTGCAGGACGATGTGCGTCTGGCTCCTGGACGGGTCACGGTGCAGGCCAAGCGCGTGCGCGCAGGCGTAGGTGTTGTCCACGTTGGGCCCTTGCCGCCACGTTATCCAGTCTTGGTGGCGCTGGGCGGAATCGGGCTCGGAGACTTTGAGGCGCTCGACTTTGGCGAGGGCTTCGGCATATTCGCTGGAGCGAATGTCACGTCAGGAGTTGGGACGTAAAACGAGCGTCCGTACCTGCACATCGCCCTATAAACGCAAGGTTACGATTGTTCAGAACAGCTCCTGTGGACGATCATGATAATGACTTACTTATGGGCCTTCCAGTTCGCCCTCTGGCATTCTTTTGAGCTGAATAGAATATGTAAGCCCCGAATATTACATGGTGAGTATGAACGCACCAGTAATAAATGTATTGGCAACGTGCGCAGCGGAACAGGGGTTTCTGAAGTTCTGGGGTCCCGCACTGTCTGCAACGTCTCGTCTTTCTCTCGTCCTCCTTGTACGTGCTCCGTTTCCGAAGCTGCGTCTTTTCAAGCCATTCATCACCGCCAAGCGCCTCGAGAACGGGGTGCGTTTTGCCGTCTTCGAGAATGAGATACTTCTCGATCATATCCTCTGGGAGGCTCTTTGGGTTTTTCTTCAGGTACCGAACAGCCCATTGCGTGTGACTGCGAGAGGATGAATGAATACAGCCTGTACAGCATAAGAAGTACGAATTTGACCTACTCCTTTTGAGATTCAGGCTCAATATCGAGCTCTTTGAGAATGTACGACAGGATGAGGTGCATTGTGACGATGTAAGCAGACGCGTTTGCGACGTTGTTAGACTTCATCCCCTCAAGGACACGCTCGCAGACCGTCTTAACTTCGGTGTAGTCTTGGGTGAGGAACAGCGCCTCAGCATAGGTAGCCCAGAGAAGCCTATAAAACAAGTCAGCATGTACGAAACGGAGCTAAGGTCAAACGAACGGATTATTAGACCAGGACTTCTTCTTTGTTTTACCGAGTTCACGAAGCCGTTGCTCATCGGCCTCGATAGAGGCTTTGATATACGCGATAGCTTCCTGAGGCCGATTGATGAACGCCGACCTACGGAGATCATCAACGGAGGCCGAGATAAGGGCACGGAGGGAACGTTGCCTACATAAGATGGTGGGTAACTTTGTGGCGAGAGTTGGCGAGCTATACGAGACATTTCAGTGGGCGTGAAGGTCTCTTACGGGCAGCTGACACCGTACCATCATATATTTGGCGGCATCAGCGGTCGCGCCTTTCTGATGGGGGAGAATGTGGCCTATGGCTCTGAGAGCCTCTTCGGAGGACTCCTCAAGCACGCGAATAAACATCTTGAGCGCGAATATAACTGGTTCCAGAAGGGGATTCGGTACTAGCGGGTGTGTGAACGGGTTTAGCTGAACATTCGGCGCAAAGGCGAGAGCCGCTGACCGTCCTCGTAATGTGTGAAGTAAGCAAACTTGAAGAGGCGAGTTAGAAGGGCATTGTAGCGCAGAGGTTCAGTCATCTGGGCGTCATCGAGCATAGTGCCCGTCTTGGAGGACATCAGGGCGACTTGGATGTCGCCCGGGCCGCCCTTGGCCTGCAAGTCGGACACTGTGGAGGACGAGAAACATGAGCGCTGGAGAAAGAAGAGTGCGCGTGAGAAGAGAAGACGGACAAAGCTGGACATCACTAAGAACCGCGTCCAGAGAAGGAAGCTGGAAGCCGGGCGGCAGGGTGAGCCCCTCGAGGTGAGCGCGAGGCGCAAACGCTGAGTTGGCAAGGATTTCGCTGCGGAGGCTGAGCATAGTGCAGGAGACTGAATGTGTCGGTGGAGGACGAGCAGCGAGCTCAATGGCCGACGGGCTCGTGGCGTCACGTCGACAAGAAAATGATGCCGTAAACACGGGAACACTGCCAGCACGTGCGCGTGACCGTTCGCGTCTGCGTGACTTTCTAGCATCTCCTGCGGGCGCTTACGACGACGATTTTGTTTGACTTCGCCACTGGATTCGGAGCGACGCGACTAGTATTCAAGTTCATAAGATCAAGCTTTCAAAATTCAAGCTTTAGCCATGGGAGAGCTCTCAAAAACGCCTCTCTCTGTGCATTGTCTCATATCAAACTATAAAAGGGCTTCATATACGCCATGTCCGAAGGCCACACCGTCCTTCCCTCACTACTACATCGCTCCATGGAGCCACTCATCGATCTCTCGATCCTTGCCAGACCGTGGGAGACCTTCCAGCCAGCCCTCAACGGATACGTGCCACCCGATCAACAGACTCAGCCTTGCCAGTTCCGCGTACGTGTATACTCATCCGTCTGCTGCTCATCTTCGGCTCACTGGTGCCACTCGACGCCAGGATGAAATCGAAGACTATTTCGAGAACAGGTTTGCCAGAACCGGCCTCCAGTCCAAGGTTTTCGCCTCCATCGCTTCTGGCGTAGATCCTCCCAACCCCGGTCTTCAAGATGGCGTTTCTCCGCTGAGTTTTCCCCTATACAAGTCCTACGTTGCCGACGATCCAGAGAGCATGGCGAAAGTGAGCCACCCTCCTCTCCTTCTCATGACGGGAAAGTCAGTATTTTAACCAGAATTTCATTATGTCCGACATCAGATGATCCCCGTGAATTCTCGCTGGGACCCCTTTGTATCCAATGTCATCCGCAATGCCCGTCTTCAACTGCACGGCGACACGCTGTTTGACCGCAAGGTCTTGTACCGGCGGGCAGGCTTTTTTGTTTGCCTGCCACGTGATGGAAAAGATATCTAGTGAAGTGTGTCTTTAGTTTTGAGTTTTCTGCCTATCACGATTCGCTAACTCGAAACCACATTCAGCACCGCATCTTCCTCACCGGGCCATTACGCGAGCGTGCTCATTCAGCTCCCTTCTCAGGGGCGTCAAGTAGAGTTTACTGCACACCACGACCACAAACGGATGCGCTTAACCACGCCCCCCGGGGAACTTCCGTTCTCAGTCACCGCGGTTGCCTTCTATACTGGTCTCGAGAGGTTATCCGCTTCGATTGACGTTGCAGGCGGACCAGTGGCATTCATGCTCTACCACATCATCGCACCAGAGGGGGAGAACGTTCCACGGCTCGCGAATGTTGGCAGCGGACTCGCCAGTCTTCGTAACGCGTTCCGCTATTGGTCATGGCAAACGATCACGCACGACCCGAACGCGGCATTCTTGAAGGCATTCTTGCTCACGAAGAAGGTCGGAGGCATGAAGCAACCGGCCACGAACTTGAAGCCCAAAGACGCGAAGGTCATTGCCCATATCGCGCCGCTCGCAAAGGCGTATGGGTTCTCTCTTCTTCTTGCGTCACTGACCTATATTGAAAGCTGCGATCACGCAGTCCCGCATGAGTACAAGGCCTATGAAGCAGAGGTTGATCCTGAAGGCCTGGAGATGCGCGAGGATTGTGAGATCGAGATGAAGTGGTCGTTTAGGACGATCGACGGCAGGCCTGTTGCCCGTCCCTCTGCGTTTTCGTCCCGCTTGCAAGAGGCTATGACTGACGTGGTAGAACGTCAGGCGTGGATCAGCTGCTTCGGCTCGTCGATTATATTCGAGGACAACGATGAACCTTGTATAGAGGATGTAGAGGGTGTGATCGATTTTGTAAGTTTGCCGTCCGTTATCTGTGACACTGGTTAGCTGATGAGTACACGATCTACCAGTGCGATGATTCTCTGGTTCGCCTGATATACAGTACGTATATCTCACCCGCTCGCTCACTAGACGGTCGCTGACCAAGGAATCATAGCTCGTCACATGGAATTCCTTGTAGTCGTCAGCGTTGCACAGATCCGACCGCCATGATCCCTCGGTGGAATGGCTTTGTTTCCTACCGATATATCTGAGTCCTCTCATGGGAGCAGATGTGACCCTTCGGACACTTTGATCGTTTCTTCTTATCCCATGAGTGCACCGTCTTGATCTTCGAGGATTGCGCACATCCGATATGCCACTACTGGCAGATACTCCGAGCACGTGCACGTGACTTTTTGCGCCAGCGTGACGAGTGCCACCAATACTTGTTAGTGCTGTGTTGGTGGCACAATGCGCGCCGCCAGTGTCAAGTGGGTTGCTGGCCGTCCTTGACTACATTGACTCTAGTCTCCTTGTCCTCCTTCCTTTGTTCTTGATACGAGGGACCTCTGAAACGTACAAAAGGGTCGCAGATATGTGCGAGTGGCCGTACCTGATCATTACCTCGTACTTGGTGCTAGGCCATTCATGGAGCCACTGGCTAATCTCTCTGTCCTAGCGGGCGAATGGACCGCCTTCCGGGCCCCAACTAGAGGATATATGCCTCCTGCCTTCCAGACCCAACCGTACCAGTTTCGCGTAAGTAAATTTCGGCGTGCCTCTCGCGAACTTGTTCTCAATGCCGAACCATTTTTTAGGATTCTTCGGAGATTGAAGACTATCTCGGGGGTGCATCTCTTGCGTCTGGTTCCCCTTGCACAAAGATTGCCGCTATCACGCTCTCCGCAAATCCTCCCAACCCCGGTATCCAATTCGAACAGGCGGTGCTGAACTTTCCTTTGGCTGGATCAAGTAATCTTCCCCCGTTGATAATGGTAGGTTGTTATAGTATTCATTTACCTATACTCGAGAACTTTAATCCCATTTCGTCCATCGTCAGGCTCCGCCCACCAATGTTCATTGGGCTGTCTACGCGTCCAATCTCATCCGTAATGCTCTTGGTCCACTGCACAATGATCCAACACTCGCCAAAGAAGCCACGTATCATCTGGCAGGCCTCTTCGTCTGCTCGCCACGTAATGGACCGATTGTAAAGGTGATGTGAGTGTTCCCTTGCCAGTGGTATGAATCTTGTCCTGTATTCCGGCAAGCTCACAGTTAAGGTATACTCCACAGGACCGCGTCAAATTTGCCAGGTCACTACGCCACCGTCATCATTCTGCTCCCAAATTTGGGGCGTCGGGTCCTATTCAAGGCTGTCTACGGCCAGAGGCAGCAACAAATTCCCACTTTTCCAGCCGAACTTCCGTTCTCAGTTCATGCTATCGCCACTTACGCCAACCTCGATAACTTTCATATCCTCATGCACCCGGCCGGCCCCGGACCCATCGCCTTCATGCAGTACCACATCCTCATGCCGCCAAAGTTTGGCATCTCGTCGCTCCCCCACATCGACGGCCCCAGAGCCGGTCTGCGCGACGCCTTCCGCGCCTGGTCGTACCAAATGTCCATGGGCTATCCCGGCACTGCGTTCTTGAGGGCGTTCATGCTGCGGGATTGTGTCGCAGACATCACGCGACCGCTGTCCAATCCGGAAGATGTGAAGGCCATTGCTCACATAGCGCCGCTTGCTAGGGCTTATGGCTTTTTGCTATTTCTCGGCGAGGTGGTCCATACATCGTCCTGCAGACACCTAGTCAGGAACCCGGATGACGGCCGCGGCGTTGGCGAGATAGACCCTTATAGTCTGGAGATGAATTCGGAGGGCCAAGAGGTCAAGATGGAATGGTCGTTCAAGATGATCAACGGGAGAGCCGTCAGAACTCACTCCGTGCTGAGCATGCAGTTGGAAGAGACGATGTCCGGTATCGTGAAGAGGGGGGCATGGATCGGCTGCTACGGGTCGTCGTCCTATTTTGAAACGCTCGTCGGGGCCGAGGTGCAACCTTTGATTGAGAAGGTGGGTTTGTAATACGTTCACGATGTTACCATCTGGCTAACATTACATCGTCTACCAGCCCCCCAACGCTTTAGTCCGCCTCATACACCGTACGTATCTCTTTAGGGTAACGTGTTGCTAGGACTATGCATTAACTGCCAGAATCACAGGTCGAACTGCCAGCTTCCTCATAGTCGCCAACCCCAAGCAAATCCGACGGCCATCCGTCCCACAGTAGAGCTTCACACGATAATATTTATACAATGAACCGATTGCTTCTCACGTTTGAGAGCTACACGAGTTAATTCCGCTCATGTTCACTCCACAAGAATGCCGTTCTTGTCCATGCACCAGTCCGTCCGAGCAGGAAGAACGGAGTTTCCCACGGACTGATAACGTCGACAGTGGGCTTACTAGTTTGCGCGACGCTTTCCGTTCTTGGTCGTGCCAAGCTACCGCGCGCGGTCCTAACACGGCGTTACTGAAGGCATTCTTGCTAACGGGCAAGGACGGAGACATCAAGGAATGGGCCACTATTGAGCCCACGGATGCGAGGGTGATTGCCCGTATTGCGCCGCTCGCCAAGGCTAGGCTATGGATTCATGCTGCTCGTTGCTTCACTGACTCATGTCAAAGCATGTCAAGATGAAGTCCGGCACGAGTACGAGGACTACGATGCCGACGTTAAGCCTGAAGACATAGACATGGACGAGGACTGCGCCGAGGTTGTGATGTCGTTCAGGACGATCGATAATAGGCCTCTCAACCGTCGCTCTGCGCTTTGGTCCCCCTTGCAAGAGGCCATGTCTGACGTCGTGAAGCGTGAGGCGTGGATCAGTTGTTTCGGATCGCCAAGTGTGTTGGAGGAAGATGGAGAACCCTACATGGAAACGGAGGTAGAGGTTGTGGAGTTTTATGTAAGTCTGTCATCGGTTGTCTGCGTTAATGGCTAACAGATATCTCGCCGTGATCTGTACAGCTCGATGATCATAATCTGGTTCACCTGACACACAGTACGTACAATCCACTAGCCTGAGTTCGGTAGTTGAGCAGGCGTTCACCAAGAAAATCATAGCCCGCCACATCGAATTCCTTGTAGTTGTCAACGCTGCGAAGATTCAACCGTCGCAGTGATCCATCCGAGTAGCTTTGTTTCCTCCTTGTACAATTTCACCGACCACTTCTTGTGACCAGCGTGTGGATCGAACGACTACTTCATCGGTACAAGGCCCGCTACCAGCTTCGAGTTGGCTTCTGGTAACGAAGCTTGACTGCCTTGATTTCAGTCTTCATGTATCCGTGCTTCCTTGGATCCTGATATAATGTCCCCTCACACGGAAGCATTTGTACAACAATTCGATTGCTTCTCACGATTGAATACACCCCCCGTTACACAAGTTGATTCGGCTTCCGTTCACTCCACAAGCGTCCCGTTCTTGTCCATGCACCAGTCCGTCCGCGCACACGGCGGCCCAGAGTTCGGCGGCTCGTCACCCGCGTCCTTGAGCAGGAGCGCGACGACCCCGTGTGCGGGCACAGCAGTCGCGGTGAAGTTGCGCACCGCCGTGCCGTTGTCGGTGTGCGTCCAGAGATCCTGGAGGGGGTGCATGAGCATTACTGTCCCAATTAAGGAGACAGATTTGAGACGTACGCGGACAGAGTATTGCCGGCCGGCCCGGATCCACGGGGATTCGGTCAGGTTGAAGAACATGTCTGCAGGCTCGTCGAGGGTGTTGATCTATACGCTTGGGCGTCAACGAGAGGAATAGAGACACTGTAAAGAAGATCTACTCACGAGCATGAAGAGAGTGCCGTTCTGGCTCTCACCACTCCAGTACTGCGCCGGGTGCGTAGAGTTGCTCACCCAATCCGGCTGCAATTCGGATGAGAGTTGTGATCAGGTCATATGTTCCGTATACGAAGAGATACATACGTTGATTCCCCAGCGGAAAGGTGAGACGGCGGTTCCGACGACGGGGTCCTGGTTGATGGCGATGATTTCCTCGTTCTTGAGTATCGAGAGGTTCTCGTCACTAATTGTAGACAGCTGTATGGCGAGTCGAATTAAGTAATGCATGTCAGTGGGAGGAACGGAAAAGCGCGAACATCTGTGCCGATCAGAAGGGGCGACCTGAGCAGTGCCCAGACGGTGAAATGCGTCTTCGCCTCGTCGTAGGTGAGATCACCATTGCCGCTGCATTGTGGATTGTGAATCGCTAGAAGGCACGAGAAGGGATCGTTCGACTAACACTTCAAGCTAGATAGCCCCAATCAGTGAATGCCCTTCAGAATACTGAACACGAAGGCTTACCATGTCCAAGTCGTTGTGGCCATAAAAGTCCGACGCCCACGTAATAAACGAGTTTCTGCACGTCATACTTAATGGTATCAAGCCTTCAATAACAAGCACGGCGCGACATACTGATTGATGATGCTGGCAACCGAGCCCCAGTTAGAGTCTGACAAACAAACGTCAGCTTGCAGAGCAAATGAGCTCGCTTCAACGATCCTTACCAACGTCTCCCGTAGTCTGATGCTCGAGGTCAGCTCACAGAATGATGCGTAATGTTGCTATACGCACCCTCCAGCTCTGACCGAATCTTCTGGCCCAAAGCCAAGGTTGCTCCTGTTGTTGTAAAATTCAGATAAACGTTTCCGGATGTTCGTTTGATGGCCACTAACCTCACCCCACTCGCAAAGGGACAGGACCAAAGGAGGCTTGCCAGTGTCGTTGGCAACTTGTGCAATAGCGTCCGCGATGCGCTGATATTCTTAGTGATTCGCGAGAACATGAGCAAGAGCTCAACAGCCGGAACGAGTGGGTAAGAGGACGTACTTCCGACGATACCCTGGCGAATAATATCGTCGAATGGAACTAAAGTGCGCATATAGTCAGAAAATTCGTTCGCCTCGGCACAGAAATCAGCATACTGGCGCAGTTATCGAATCTAGGAAAGATATAGAATCTTCGTGAGCGCCTGCACAATCGAGATGTCAAGAGCCACCTACTTAAGGTAGTCAAAGCCCCACTCCTGGAACTGCTTCACATCCCTAACCGTACGTGGGCCGTCGTGTTGGGAGTAGCGTGCGATTCTGACAGAAGGACTCGTACCTGTACTCGTTCAGGTACGACCCGGGGTAAAGAGCGCAAGTGAACCAGCCGGAATCGCTGTACTGGAAAACGCATATATGAGGAAATATATGAGGAACAAGGTAGTAGGGATGTAACCCAGGAAACGCGTGCTTACAATCCCCGCTTTCCTGATGAACGGCGTCAAGAAGTTGACCGCACACACAGAGTGCATGGGGACTTACAAGCCGAGGCCGTGAATCTGGTCTGTCAGATTGTTGAAACCGGACGCGAAGCGAACGCTGTCTATAAGACCACTATGTCAAGGCCGAGAAGGAAGGCGAAGTCAGATGACAGACGACGAACCGGGAACAATATCGCCCGATGCGCTGCGATTCTTCTCTGCATAGCAGTCGTCGATGTTGACGTGAGTGTACCCAACATCCTGGTTACGACGTGTGAGAAAGGAGCAGGCGGGACGCCTTGAAAGGGAGAGTTGAAAGGGCGCACACCTTAAGGCCGAGGGAGACTATCAGCTGGGCTGCTTCGAGGACGACGGTCTCGTTGATGTCGCACTGGAGCGAGGGAACTTAGATGAGCACGGGCAACTCGGGGACGGTGCCAGAGGGATGCGAGGGTCGAGGACGTACGTGATAGGCGTTCCAAGCTGGGTAGGGGCAGCGCAACTAAAATTAGCGCGGTTCGGAAGACACGGGCGGGGACATGTGCTAACTGTTGTATCCAAGGACTGTACACGGCGTGAGGACGGGTACACGAGGAAGGGCGAACGGGAACACGGACCTGGCAGCCTGGCAACGCCGTCGTCGAGAGCGCGGGCCTGGGGCTCGGGGGTGAGGAGCGTCCAGGCGCTGAGAAGGGAGGCCAGGAGAAGGAGGAAGGAGCCCATGAGGAGCGCGTTCGCGGTGGGGACTTGCGGGCCGTCAGACGCGAAGGGGGTTTTAAGGTGCTTGCGAGGGCCCAGGGCCGGACTCACGACGGTAGCGGGAGAGGCGGGAGGCGGGCAGGGGGCCCGGACTGTATGGCGAAGAAGGTATGGGATGCCCTAAACCGGGTGGTAGGGCTGGTTCTGTAAGGTCATGTTCGTCGAGCGGAAGGTTAGTGGAGGAGAAGACGGCCATCGTGACCGGCAGGACGCACTCTCGGGCGCAGTCATGGGGCTGGGTGGGCGAGAGCAGGTGAGCGAGGGCGTACGAAAGAGCGGGGGACGTCTTGGAAGATGACGTTAGGAGGCAAGAGTCGACTAGAATGCAGCTCGCCGCCGGGGGCGACGACGACGGGCCCGTTTGGAGACGCGTCTGTGCCGGGAGGTCCCATGACGTCGTCCGGGACACCCACGCGCGGCGCTCGCAGCGCTTGCAGGCGACGCACATGACCGGCCTCTCGTGCGGCGGCGGAGCAAGAAGACCGCAGGAGCGCTGCAGGTACTGAGACCAGAACATCTCTCGTTGGTGTCGTGGTCGACGTCGTCATCGTCGTCTTTGCCAAAGAGGTCGCTCTCGGCTAAATCATTCTCCTCATCATGCCCATCCCATATGTGGCAACTCGTTTTCCTTACACGGCAGGCAAGCTCATGTCGATCTGATCGCGCATGAAGAGAGCTGATTTGTGGTAGCATGTAATATACAGTGTGCTCGACACAGTGCAGAGTCGACCTATGACATTTGCGTCTAAGCAATGGCCCCAGAAAGTTACCGCTGACCGTCTGTCGAACACGCAGTTAGTTAGCTGCCTCTAGCACAAGGAGCGGACAGACTCACAAGACTTCGTCTCGTACTTGCCTGTCAGGTAACATGCACATGAGTTGCCTACCCGCAAACATAACAGAACCAGCACTCACCGATACCGACGATGACGTTCGCAGGCGTCTGCGGCTTGCCATCAAAGTAGTTGGCCAGGATCTCCTTCGTCCCCTCCGCGTACCGCGCTTGCGCGTCCAGCGTCGTGCCCGAGTAGTGCGGCGTCATCCCGTTCCCGCCGCCCAGCGGGTTCTTCATCGCCCGCCACGGATGGTTCTTGGGCGCCGGTTGCACGTTCCACACGTCCCCGGCGTACCCGTTCAGCTGCCCCGACTTGAGGGCCGCCGCGACGTCTTCGGCGTTACAGATCGCACCGCGCGCCGTGTTCACCAGCCACGCGCCCTGCATTGGACGTTAGAGGGGCGAAATGAAGCTCGAAGTCGCTTGCGTACCTTCTTGAAGTGCTTGAGCAGATCAGCGTTGATCAAGCCCTTGGTGCCTTCATGAAGCGGCGCGTTGACGGTCAAGATGTCGCACTGGGAGACAAAGTCCTTGAGGTCCGTCACGCGGCGCGCGCCAACCTTAGCAGCCGCATCTGTAACAGGAGTCAGAGCATGAACCAGCCAGCGGGTCAGACCACCCACGCACCCTCAGGGAGAGGTGAATAATCGTAGTACAGGAGCTCCTTCGGGTTGAACGGCCTGAGGCGCTCCAGCACGCGGTAGCCAATCCGCCCCGCGCCGAGCGTGCCGATGACCTTGCCCTCGAGGTCGTACGCGTTCCGCGCGACCTCGGACACGTTCCAGTCCCCGCGCGCCGCCATCTCGTGCGCGGGCACGAAGTTGCGCACGAGCAGGAGGATGCTCATCGTCACCTGCTCCGCGACGGAGACGACGTTCGAGCCCGTCACTTCGAGCACTTGGATGTCGCGCTCCATCGCGGCGTCCAGGTCGATGTGGTCGGAGCCGACGCCGGCGGTGACGCAGAGCTTCAGGTTGGGCGCTTTGGCCATCAGCTCTCGGGTGAGGTAGCCGGGGTGGAATGGCGTCGTGATCAGGATGTCGGCCTGTAAAGTTGAGTGAGCAGATCTGAAGAGAAGAAGAGGCATAAGGCGACGAACGTCTTTGAGGTTCTGCTGGAAGACACTGTTGGGGCCCTCTTTGTCGTCCGTGACGATGTACTCGTGCCCTTGGGACTCGAGCCAGTCGCGGATACCGAGCTAATCAAACAAGCGTGAGCACGGTAGCACCACGATAAGTCACTTTCAGGGGCTGCCAACCTGGTTCTCGACAGTGCCGAGGAGACGGGGCTCCTGCCTAGCAGCCTCGCCACCCTTGTAAAGAACAGCGAGAACCTAAGGGCCAAAATGAGCAGATAGTGTCGTCGCAGAGGGGACAACTCGCCTTCAGGCCGGCAGAGCTATTGTGGTTGATGGTAGGCGCAAGAGCCCGGCCGTTGAGCATACGAGGGGCCTTGCTCGCGGACGAGGCAAGCCCGCGCTTCAAGGCGGCAGTGGACGCATTGAGGAATGACATCGTAGTCGTAAGAAGGTGTAGCTGCGAGATGATTGGGCTGGGAAGTGATGGATAGAAGTGGGAAGTGGGATGGGGACTGACGGCCCGAACCCAGGAGCTTTAATACTCTTGGGACGAGGAGGACCTCGGGCTGCAGAGGCTAGGGCGGCATAGCGAAGCTTCAGGGCGGGCGAGCGCTACGAGCGCAGGCCTACCCGAAACCAAGAATACGCGAAGAAGCAGTTGTAGAGGCGGGAAAGTCAGGACATGTCCGGACGTGACCGTAAGGCGGACAACGGAGTGAGCAGAGGCGAAGACTTGGGAGGGTACGGGAAGGAGTCGCTTGGGCGGCTGGAACGTTCCGGGAATGCGTTGAGGAGAGCGCAGGAGAGGTGAATAAGCTCCATGCCGTGAGTACTGACTGCGAAGCTCCTGCGAAGAGCCCGATGTTGACCGTGTCCCGGGAAGCGCGCAGACGGAAAGATGTGTGAGGCGGACCTCGCGGCCCGAGTCGGAGGACCCATTGTCTGGCGCCCATGCTCCTACGCGACCCGATGCCACTGGCGAGCGCCTTCAGACAGTTCCGAGTCCGTCCGACAGCGCCAGCTACCCCGCGTGGTGAAGAAAACTCTATGTGAATGAATTTGCTCACTCGTGCTAATAACTTCGAGTGAGCTAATAACTTGAACGTTCCGAGTCTTCTCATACCACTTGTCCCAGCCCGACGCCCATCGCAATCCCGACCAGCGCCGCCGCAGCCCACCATCGCCACGCCCCGTCCCCCTCCTTGGGCGCGTACGGCGTCGGCGCGAGGTACGACCGCACCGTCGCTCCGAACGTGCCCATCGTGTAGTCGACGTCCTTCCCGAACGCGATCCGCCGGAACATGATTTCGTACCAGTTCACGCTCGCCGACGCCCCGATGATGCGTGGCACACGCGCCGGGACGAGTATCCATAGCACGCGCAGGACGTAGTACACCAGTCGCTCGACCGTGCGCAGGCTAAACAGCGACTTGGGACGCGTACCGAGCTCGGTGGGCCGCGGCGGATCCGACAAGAGGGAGGGGTCGATGCTTCCTGACGAGAGACATGCCTGGAGCTCAGCGGGCAGCTGCGGACGTGTCACCGCCAGGCGGGCGACTCCGAGTAGATGTGCGTGGTCGTGGCCAAGAGCGGAAGTCATGCGAGGGAGTGTATTCAGTCCGCCAGTCAACATAACGAGAGGGGGCGGCCGTTTCGTTGCGGTCGGGGCGCACTCGACCAAGATTTCCATGCTTCGCGCAGCGAACGCCTCAAATACCACTTGGCGTGGCGAACGAAATTTCTCCACGGTGTCTATGAATTCTGCGACACATAACCAGGTCGGCAACAGGGAAAAAAACAGGAGACGAGGTACTCACGAGGGTCTTCGTAGTCGCCGCCACTGACTTGAATGTAGTCGACAAATCCCCAACTCCCAATCTCGCGCACGTGGTTGAGCGGACGCTCTTCGCTGGGCGTGCCGGAGTCTTGGGTATAGTCGGCCGAGTTGAGCTTCACGCCTACAACGAAGTTGTCTGGGACAACACCCGGCGCTCGGATAGCGAAGACAATGTCGCGTAGAAAGTGTAGAGGGTCGCGCTCAGCCGAATACTCGTCTGTGCGCCGATTACTCTAAAACCTCTTTGATCAGACCAGTATTTTGGACAGGTTTCACATCCAACTCACCTTCAAGGAGATAAACTGGCTGACTAGATCTACGAGTGGTCGTCAGGGTGAGACCAACGGTAGACGTATCAAAGGCGCACTCACATCCGTGCGCGGCGTGAATCTCAACACCATCGAATCCGCTCTCAGCAGCCATCCTTGCACCTTGTACGAACTGCTCTATCGCTTTCCGGATGTCCGCCAGAGTCATCTCGCGGGGCTCTTGCAGCATGAGACGATGCGCGAGCAGTGAAAGCCAGCCTTCTTCCGCAGCCTTGCTTCCAAGTCGGATCGGACTTGGAGCAAGCGGTGGCGCGAATGGAGCGCGACCGCTGGTGAAGTTGAGCGACTGGCGACCGCCATGCGAGAGCTGAATGATGGCGAGCGTGCGGCCCTCGCTATCGACTTTGGACGTGATAGCGGGGGAAGGCGTGGGCGACCCGTAGTGTATGACGTCGGCGAGGGCGCGCCAGGGCGCGAGCGTCGCGTCGTTGAGCTCATCAGGAACAACCATGTCGCGTCCGAGGGGGAGGTGGTCTTTGGCGACTTGGACGTTACCGGTCGTGACCATTCCCCAATTCCCGTGTGCCCACTGCGCATAAAGGGCCAGCACGCCGTCATGTGGGCCAGAGCCGAACAGAGGCGCAAAATGTTCATACATGGCTGCCTGTCGTAACGCCCATTAGCGTTTGCCAGAGTGTCGTGGACGTGGCACGCGACGCGACGCGGCACATTGGAAGGGTATGTGTAGACAGGGTCATGAACATGGAACGCACCTTGACGAGCCTGTTAGGAACAACACGCCCGCAGGGTAGTGGGATTGGCGAGAACAATTTGCGAGCCTGGTGAAGCAGGGCCGGCTCGTCGTAGGCTTCATTGACAAGCGCATCTGGTAGCTCCGTTCAGAGTCAGGGCACCTAGAATGGAGCAGATGCAGACGGACATGGTAAGGGGGGTTGAGCCATCGCGATTCGTGAACCCGTGAAGGTCAACGGGAGTTGAGAGCAAGGATGGTAGGCCGAAAGGATGCTACGCGCTCGCTTCCCGACGTTAGCGTGTCCCGTCCAGGGCGGTGGGTCGCCTGCATGTGATTATTTTCGATAAGAAACCCGGCAAACTTTCGCGCTCTGCGTACGCTTCGGACACAACGTAGAAAGTCGGTATATAGCTGTTCAGCCACAACGAGGACATTTTAGAGAGGCTGGAAGCGTAGGGAAAGTGGCAGTACTGAGATGGTAGTAGGCACGGAAGTTAGATCTGAAGTTCTCAAGCTTCAGCGCTAGGCTTGTCCATGCTCGGGAAAAGGCCGCTTATCCAGTTCTGGAGGGCGCATCGGGTGTCATGCAAATCTACGTACTACGCACGACGTGAGGATGGCAAACTGAAATGCGCAAACGAGCAGTAAATGGTTGTACAAGAGGCAAGAGACCGGAGAGGATGGCCTAGGGCCATCATGGAGGGCATCTCTACCTACTTACTTGTAAACTAGTCAACGCCTTCCTGACCTGATCGTCGTCCATTTGTGTATATTTGGCGTGCTTGATTGGGGGTCAAGCTCACACTAGGCAGCGGGGGAAGCTTAGGAGTCATCTATAGCGTAGAGGTTAGTTAGCCGTGGATGGCGTCCGAAGGGAGGGCGGCTACTAAAAGTCCCCATTTGAAACCCCGATGAAGCTATATCAGTCATTATTCATATCCCGAAATGATTTTGTATTCCCGAAAACCCGCCAAGGGTCTCACCTCAACACGTGCTCTGGAGGCAAGTCGCGTCGAGCACGACTCTGAGCGCATACGCTCAGCCGACTTCCTCTAGCCACCCATCTCAGTCACGTCTTGTACCCAATATGAAGCTCGTAAGGTGCGCGACTGACATTCCTACTCTGCTGTAAGGCTTTTGTGACCCGATCTTCCTTGTCTAGATTTCTCATGAAACTCAACAACGAGACGGTCACCGTCGAGCTCAAGAATGGCTCCGTGATCCATGGGACGATAACGGGTACGTCTTGCGTTACAAAATCTTCCTTTATTGCTGTCTTACATGTTCCTTTAGGTGTAGACATGCAGATGAACACGCATCTTAAAACGGTCAAAATGACTGCCCGCAACCGCGAGCCCACTTCCCTCGATTCCCTCTCCATCCGCGGCAACAACATCCGCTATTTCGTTCTCCCCGACGCCCTTCCACTGGATACCCTCCTCGTTGACGATGCGCCAAAACCGAAGAACAAGAAGAAGGACGAGGCGCGTGGCCGGGGACGCGGCCGGGGTGGCGATCGCGGGCGTGGTGGGCGTGGACGCGGCCGTGGCCGGGGGAGGGGATTCTGATAGTCGGTACGACCTGGTTCGTATATTCTGTGGCATGCTACGAGGGGAGCTTGTCGGACTACGCGGCTGCAATACTGCCGGTGCGATCCTCCCCTTCCGCTTGCCGATGTACTATAAGTAAAAAGGGCTTTGTACTCTGCTCTCCTTCCTGAACTGTTGTCATCTTCTGCTTCTGTACATATCCTACGGTCTCGTGTTCTTCCAAGTCCCCACAATGTCTTGAGTAGCGGGTTTCAGCACGCGGTCGTAGTCCAAAACTGCTCAATATGCGACTAACTCGGGTCCATCAGCGAGCCTGCCTATTTTGCTCTCTTCCATCATCATCTGGCCTCCCACTCTGTCAGCCTTTGTGCCCCCGTGTCATACATGCCTCCTATCATCTCCTCGCAGACGATCTGTTCAGCGACGGATACTTATACGATGTGTACGAGTTACTCCATGGCCCTTTGACCCAATCCTTCTGGACAGGCGTCCACGCCGAAACGACCACGCTGCTGCTGCCACGCTGGGTTTCCCGGACATCTACTCCGCTCAAAATGTCTATGCATAGCGGCCCTGCGTGTGGACCCCTCGTGCTCCTCTCGTTAGAGGGGTAAGCAGCTGATGGGTCAGTTGCACAAGGCAGTCGGACCTCTGTAGTAAAATGTTGGTGAGCTTATATTCTCCGCTTTTCCCGGTTTCCATTCGAATTAGTGCCTGTGGATTGGAGGCTACACACGTTCCACATCCCCCACGAGATTGCTCCAAAGACAAATTTGTTTCATTCCAGCTTTGCATTATTGCCTTTGAGTGTGGGTTAATACGCCGGGGGCGTGGACGTCGATGAAGCGCGTCGATGAACATAGTACTGCCCTTGCCGTCACGTTTCCATGTGCACGTTCTCCCAATATCAGCGATTGCAGCCTACGTCTTGCCCTCCTGCGGGGGGAAACCAATCACTTAGTTCAGACAACTTTGATTCTAAAGGGGCTCATCCACGGAAGCACAGGGCTGAGAGATCTGGGCAATGTGGCCCTCGAAGTTGGGAGTTTCTTCCCGTTTATTCAATGTTCTTCGTAAACCGTTACAATTACCATACTAATGTTCACCCTCCCTAGGTTCTGCTGAGAACGTGGTACGGTGGACGACTTGAGGATGTATAGTCATCTCCTTAAAGAGTCTCAGACCAAATTCCCAAGCCAGTCTAAGAGCGTCAGACTTGTCCCAGTTTGACGCCGCCAAGGAGTTATGGAAGATGACAAGGTCAGAGGAGACTACCAATTCACTGTCTTCGCACTTGCTTTCCGAGATGCAAGACAAGTCCAGTCAAACGCGTTATGCAGTGTAAACGCGCTCAAAGAGGATTGTGACGAGTCAGCGCTAGTCAGCGTGACGGAAGCGCGGAGCGGCGGATGCCGAGCGGTGCGGAGTCTCCGCCTGCCTCTCGCCTGCTTGCATCCGCGTTTCGACTCTCTGTCTTCTTCCACTCTCTCGACGAATGCGATAGCCCACTAGCAACACATCCCTATATACTCTACCAGGACCGGCAGACAATGGCCCCCAAGTACTCGTCCAAGAAAGCCAAATTCTCCTACACCGAACGTAAGTGGTCAGCATGTGCTGTGGTCTGCGACTCCGCCCTGAAAGCACGTAATGAACTTCCTCCGACCAGGCGTCCTTGGATCTCTCTCGGCGATTCAGAGAGATCAGCGGAAACATGCAGTTCACATGGCTACCCTCCGAGCACATGGTATGTCGTTTGCCAGTCCGGTTGCTGCGAGTCTTCCCCCGGTGGTTCCGTTCTGACGGCCCGATCGTAAAGTGCGCAAAACGGCGGACGCGCGCAAAGACAAGATGGGCCCTCAGTGGTCTCAATGGGTTTCCAGGACCGTTAAGAGACTAGTATGTCCCCGTCTCGCCTTCGCTCTCCAGGTCATCATTGCTCACCACCCATCGCCAAGTCCGATGAAGGCATCTTAGACACCTCTGACCCACACGGCCTCGTTTCGTTCACTTCGGCCGCCAAGAAAACGTACGTATATCTCGTAGGCACTACTGGTCATCAATGACTAGTTAGTGACTGATCCATTACAGCATCAAGGATGTTCGCCGGGAATCGCTTGGCTCAAGTCTGTCGAATGCCTCCGACAGCGATACCCACTTGTGGAAGGATGTGGCCAGGAGAATTTCCGTCGTCGGTGTCAAGCGGCCCCGGAGAGCCTCCGCTGTTGATGCAGAGTGTAGAACTACCGAACAAATCAGACCGCGGAAACGACAAATGCGCAAGTCGTTTGGAGGCTTGACGAAGGCTCAGGTAAAGTCTCGCAGTCACCAATTGTATAATACTGCTCACAGATTCTCAGCTTGAAGCAGAGCTCCGTGCCGCTGTTCAGAGGCTCCGGGAAGCTGAGGAGGCATTTGAGACGACCGAAGACGAGGACGATCATCTCAAGGAACAACTGAAGGCACAAGAGCAAGAAGTGTTTCAATTACGGGACGACTTGGCCTTCCTCAAGGATCAAATGTCAAGCCAGGCAACCGCTCGGCACTTTCTTACTCCTACTGATTCGTACGTCGCTATGCCTAAGACGGGTTTCATGTATTCACTTCAGCCCACAGCGCTCATGACTCTGCCAGCTCCGCCCCAGTCCATCGATCTCGCTTGCATGGTCCAAGCGTTACCCGCACACTGTCAGGCACCCTTATTCCACACAACACCAGACAACCAACGCCCGAGCCGAGTGACACAGGCTCTCACGATGGAGAATTTGAGGCCACTGTGTTCGAAGCCGACCACGATACATCATCGGCGTTCCCGGAGATGGACCTCGTCCCTGATCGTACTGAGGATCGCGATGTGGAAACCCCCTGGTCGTCCCAAGCGCTTGCAGATCGGAGTGATTGCAACCTTGCCTCCGCGAGCGTTCCGACGTCGCCGAATAGTCCCTCTGATGACCCGGCCAATATGGTATGCGTCGTCTGTCGACTCTTGGGAGAATTCTGCTGACAGTGAAGCTTACAGGCGTGCAGATTGGAGCTAGAGCTAGAGCGTCATAAAGAGCAACTACACGAACTACGCGAGGAGCGCGATGCCTTAGCGACAACACGCGATGAATTGCTGGCGTCCATTGCGTCAGAGAAGTCTCAGAACTCTGCTTTGCAAGGAGCTCAAAATGACATGCGACGCACCTCCGAGCGACTGCAACGTGAACTTCTCGCATTGAAAGAACAGTACACGACACTCACTCGGGAGCGCAATGACACTCATGATGACGTCTGCCGCCTGCGGGCCGAGCTAGAGGCATCCGACCTATCGCGAGCCTCCGCCGTCAGCGAGCTTGAGCAATGCAAGCGTACCATCGTGTCCCTGAGGCAGGAAACGTCTGAATTGCAAGCGATGCTGGAATCCGCCAATGCCGCTTTGGCGACAGCTACCACGCGAGTCCAGGGCCTAGAGGGCGATCTCAAAGATTCACGTGGCCGGGTCGAGGTTCTCGCGACGTCGAACGTTGGTTTGGAACGTACCGTTACCAACCAGCGGGAGACTATCGAGCGCCTCCGAGAGGAGCTTTCCCAAGTTCTGGAGCAAATGGCTACCTTGAAAGCGGAGGCGAACGTGTCTCAAGACGTCATCGGCGACCTTCGTACCTCTCTCGGCGATGCCCTCGCACGAGCAGCGGCTTCCGAGAGCGAGGCAGCTTCTCACAGAGCTGCCACCGCTGACCTCGAAGCAACGCTCGAGGACCTTCGTTCTCAGCTGCACACCATCACGGCAGAGGTGGGCGGTTTGCGTGCGCACGTGGCCGACGCAATGTCTTCCCGCAGAAGGGCGGAGTCTGAACTCGTCACTACCCAGGCATGGCGAGACAAGCTCGTCGCCGACATCGCCGAGAAAACGGAGGAGCTGACGACAGTCACGGAGGAGCTGGAGGGCGCGCGTCGAAGCGTAGACGACAGCCGTCGCAGGATCGCTACCCTGGAGCACGAGCGCGAGAACGAGATCGCAGCTCACATCTCGGAAAGAGACACGTTGTCGATCAGCTTGGAGACTGCGCTCTCCAAGAAGCGGGAGATTGAGGGACTGCTGGACATGTCCCGGTCCGAACTTGCCAGTACCTCGGAAAATCTCCACGCCGTCATCACCGAGAGGGACAAGCTCGCGACGGCCTTGGAAAATGCGGACTCGCGCGTCATGCAGCTTGAGGGCGAGCTTGGCATCGCCTTGGAAGATGTGCGGGATGCCGAAGAAGAGATTGAGGAGTTGCGCAAAGCGAAGGAGGCTGATGAGGCCAGCATCGTCAGCTTGAAGGAAGCGTACGCATGCCTGCGGAAGATTCAGCTGAACGCGCTCGATGAAGTGGGTGAACGGGTACGTGGGAAGTTTTCGCTAACGCCCGTGGCAAGAAGCTGATATTTCATTGAATGTATTGCTTTAGATGTTCTCCGCAATTAGTGCTCCCACCCCTGACCATCGCCGCCGGAGCAGTATCGCACAGCGTCGGAGCGGAGCAGCTCGACGGAGAGAGGCACATGGCCATGACGGCATGTCCGCCGACGAATAGGCTGTTGGGCGTCTGATTTATGTTTGTTATCTCTTGCTTTGCAACTGCTGTTCTGGTTTATTGCTCATTGTGCTGTACGTATTGAAGGCTATGACGCATTTTGGATTGTACCACCTCAAAACTGAGGTGAACATACACTCATGCGATGAGCATCCCAGCACCTGAGATGGTAAGCTCCTAGTCATGTTGAGGACTCGGATGCGGTGGGCGTGAAAGCCACGAGGGTATGGGAACTGGAATCCGTCGGGTGTTCCCTTGGCGATCCCTCCTCGGACCCGGACGGTCGACCCACGAAATGCTCTATAATTCGTGCCCGACATCGCCATCCGCTCGATAGCCACGTTCCTGGCGTTCGGTGATAACGGCTTGCGCCAATGGACACATGGCAGCCACGGACTCCGGGACTGTCTCTGCAGCGGGAGGCCCGCAGACATATGCGTGTGAGCAAGAGGCTCGCCATGACAATGAAAAGACAGGATCTAGATCATGTCGGGACCATGGAAATTATTGCGTAGTATGTCCTTTCCGCTGGCACATTCTACGACTGCTCACCTCCATATTCAGGTTCGCGCACGCTGTCACCGTACTGACGATTCCCACTTGAGTCCGCCATGCCAGCGACGGCCCCAGTTGTATGACCAGTGTCTGGAGCTTATGTACGCCGCCGGCTAAGAAGCCCGGCCCATAAAAGCAGACAAGTTCCTCCGCTCAATCAGAGCCGTCTGCAATGTTCCGTTTGCCTACCCATCTCGAAACCTTGGTTCCTCCCCCACGGGATCAGCTCCCGCAGTCTCAGCCATGGCGAGGCTCGTTCTTCCTCCCCGCGACATCTCCTCACTCGGCACCAAGACCGCGTGAGATTCGCGTCACGGCTGCGGAGACGGAGAACGATAAGTAGGTGTCCCCTCCTGAGCGGCGTAAAAGAAGGGAACTCGACTGACTAGCCTGTGCGTGCTCGTGTGCGCATCCAAGTAGCCAGCAGGAGCGATGGCCGAAACACTTCCAACTTCAACCCATCGGTCAGAGAGGGGTTTTGCAGCAAATCCACACTTGGTTGGCGCAACTCCCACTCGCTCAGCAGCCACCACGTTGTATGATTATGCCCGACCGACTGCCAGACCAGGGAGCGTCGCGGGAGAATCAGGCACAGTTCGAAGCTCTTGCTCAGAGATTGCAGGAAGAGGAAATCGTGAGCACCCGTACCCGCTCTCACTTGGGATAGTCAAGGTTGCTCACTCGGAGGTTTTCCGGCTCGGACGTGGCAGGCTATAATAGCTCCGTGGAGCGTCACCGATCCCTCTTCCCTGGGCGGCATCCTTCTCTACCCTATTTCCACAACCCGTACACTCCTTGTCGGCATCGTATTTCTCGCCTCGGGCTTTCCCGAGTTCCTTGCGGGGGCAGGTGGAAGTCCTTCCATGCCGGGCTCTTCTCGTGCTGTGCACACCGTCAATCTACTCCCGAGACTTCAGCCTTTCCAGCCAGTTACCCACCACACTCATTTCGATCCAGCGCCTCCGCATATCTCATCCGCGTCCCGCTACTCCGCCAGCGGATTCGATCCCACCAGACAATCTGGGCGTAGCAGCGGTTAATCCTGCTAGAAAATTGGCTCGCCGGGGATCATTCAACACTGACCCCACTCAATCGTCTCGTCCCCGCCGAATTCTGTATTCTGATCCTCGCTTTCCGTCGTCCCCATGTAGCTCCTTCGTTCGCCCTCGAACTTCTGTCCATTGTATCAATACTCCCGTTAGCCACGTACAGTGCGCTGCTCTTCCCTCATTGTCTCTCATACCAGCTTCTCCCCTTTCAGGCAGACACTGTCTTTGTATCGCTAGCGTTTTCAGACATTGTGCGCCTTTCCTCGTACAATGTTTCCTCCCTACAACAGATACCATTCGCGCTTCTGTATCCAGAATCTTCATTACCACCACTATCGCTTACAATTCTAGACCAGAACTGCACTCTCCATAAAGTCGTGTAGAGCGCACAGCATAGATGACAGACGAACTCGGTGAGCTCCTATGACTCCTCCACCTCCATCATCTGGCGCTTTCGAGGCGGCGTGTCCGCCTCTGCATCCTCGGATTTAATGCGGCGCTTGCCGGAACTGGTTAGGTCTGCCTCGACGTTCTCCTTCTCAGATACGTCCCCTTCTTCTTCCACGGGCTCGAACTTCGGCTTGCGCTTGCTCTTGTTGCCCTTGGCATCCCCGCGCTTTGACGTAGAGCGCCGTGGCTTCTTAGGAGAAGTCTTGAACGGTCGTTCGTTCCTGATGGCCCACTCGAGCTCGATGATCCTGCGCCGAAGGTAAGTACGTCACCATGATGTCAGCCGAGTGGCTGTACCGACCTATCTTTCAGCTTCACATTGTCCGGAACATATGCCTCGGCCTTCTTATAGAGATTGAGCGCAACTTGCAGGTTGTTCCTACGCGCACCAAGAGGGTGTCAGCGGGCGTCACGCAAACACGAACGAAGAACAAACTGACTTCTGAGTTTGGGAGCGAGCAAGAGCAACATATGCGCGCCCGGTCTTCTTACGGGAGGTGGGCGAAAGGACGTCCGCGAGTTGGACGGCCTTGTTCGCGCGCTCGCTGTGCGGTGTCCGGAGGACGCCCAACGTCAGTCGGAGACGCGACCTGCAAAGTTCAGGAAGAGTTCGCACAATCTCGCCTCGAGCTCGTCGAGGCGGCGCTTCAGCTCGTCCTCGTGGCTCTCGCGCGTCTGGGAGGACTTGAGCAGCGGTGTGAGGAGGCCGGAGGGGAGCGTCTGGAGAGCTGGGGTAGAGTCTATTGAGGACTCGGATTGATGTAGGCTCGAGTCTGCACTCAGACTACGTGACGTGGAGGCGGCAGCTGCTGCTTGGGCAGCCGCCTCTTCTTCCTCGCGTCGTTGTTTCTCCCGCTCTTCGAGCCGGCGGGCAACTTCGAGCTCGACAGCTCTGGCGATCTGCCGCGAGCCTTGGGTAAGATCGAATTAACGGATCGAATCATTACAGCACTTACTCGTGCATTGATCTCCTCTTCGGTCAGGTGAACAGGAATTGCCGGTGGAGGGGCTGGCTCGGGTATTGATGAAGCAAGTGAAGGTCGTGGCGCGATAGGCTCGATACCGGATGGACGTGGGACGCGGGACGGGCGTGGGGCGGGAAGGCGAGAGGAAGTAGAGGCGACCGCCTGAACTACAGCGGGGGCGGAAGCGGCGGTGACAGGTTGAGGTCTCGAGGGGCCAGCAACTGCACCAGCCTGCTGATTAACGGTCGGCTTATTCTGGACATTCTTTGTCCGTACTGCGAAGCTGTTCACTTCGACGTCAGTGTTCAAGAATTTCATTGGATAAAACAGGTACTACTCACTTTAGGGTGTTGAGGGTATCTTGCCGAAACTTGGTGCCGGGCGCGAGGTTACAAATGAGCAAGCCGACCGAGCTTCCACCAAGAGCGTCTTGGAGGATACGAGTGAGCTTGGAGTTACGGTAAGGTATACGGCTCTGGTCGACTGTCAGCAGTGTCACCTGGGCGAAGCCCGGAAGGAACTCACAGCGCCTTGATTGAGGGCATGAACTACTTGGCCGAGAACGCTAAGGGACTTGTTGATGGCAGAAGATTCAGCCATCCGTGAAGCATCATTACCGGTGTGCTGGAAGCCGCCAGTTAGCTACACTCTCTTTGAGAATCCGACAGAGCGAACCTTGTTATTCTCGGAACCGGCAAGGTCGACAAGGTTCAGTTTACCAGATAGAGCTGTGGGAGGATGAGTACGTGGGAGCTTGCATATCCTATACACGTACTCAAGTTCTGCACAGGATCGGTCACGCTCACGTGGAGGGTGAGAATGGCGTGCGAGCGAGAAGAAACCGAGTTGAGATTTGTCGAGCCTACAGAACGTTGCTTGTTTGCTCGTCTGAATAGACACTGAGTGCCGAACTCAACGCGCAGGAAAGCACCGGGAACCTCACGTGAATACTTGGCCGAAGTCATCGAGCGTTTCAAGAGGCAGTGTGGAAAGGTTGGCAACGAATACCTGGCCCGATTCATTCTCACGGACTGGCAGCTTGACGGCCTAATGGAGGGTGTGACCGGAGTAGACCGTGAAGGGCAGCAACGATGACGAACCGTCTCGCGATCCACTAAGAGGTCGTAAACTTCATCCTTATATATCTCCATGTAAGAAACCTGGATGGACGAGTGGCATTGGCCTGCAGATGATCTCCGAAAGATTTCCTGGAGAATGGGTTTTGATGAAGGAAAAGCGTGTAAGCATTCTGAAAAGGGAGCATACCTCAACTGCACGAGGAATGATGCCTGGTTGGTCGGAGCTGCCTTGCATGGTGTGCGTCTTGCCCGAGGAAGTGACGCCGTATGCAAAGACGGTCACCGTCTAAGAAGCGGTATGGAGGTTACAAATGCGGACAACGTCAAAATAAGGGAGCACTCACAATCCCAGAGAATGCGAGCTCGATGAGAGGATGGACATCACGTTCGAATATTTCTTCCTGAGTAGAGAACTCGCCATAACAAGATGAGAAGCTATGAACAGGTGAGGGTCGCGGTCCGTAAGAAAGCAAACAGAGGCGTACGGATATTTAAACGTCTGCGAGGGATCTCTGGGGTTGTCGACGTAGATAGCGGGGCCAGACTGTGAGCGGACGACACGGATAGCCTTGTCATGCTGCTCGTTGGGAAGGGCAGGGCGAAGGCGGGCGGCGATCTTGACTCTGGAGTAGGACATGCCCAGACAATGAGCAGCGTGGAGCGAGCGTTGGCAAACGAGTGAATGTGGCGGGTCGCCCGAGGCGTCGACGGTATGTCGGAGAATGGAGGAAAGACAAAAGCGCGTCGGGTACGCGACGTGACCGCGACGTCGCGTCGAGCGATGACCGCGTCAGAGTCGAACATCAACCATCCCCGGCTCGCCGGCCCGTCAAACCCCTACTCCTGGCGCTTCCTGGCTTTTGAGTCTAGATTTGACTGGTGAAATTCGAACGTTGTCGTATATTAGTCCTTGTGGTAGGCAGTACGACGCTAATGCACAACGTGGATGAATAATTACTATGTTTTGACAGTGCTCAGCGAAGAGCGGCACAGGTACATATAGACTACAGGAGGCAACACATGACACATGGTGGTATCACACAAAGCAAATGATTAGGACTACGGCTATCTGCAAAGTCAGTACCAGAGCTTGTCATTCTACAAATCGTCGGATGTTCTACAACCGCTGCCAGACGCACGGCACGCGTATTAAACAAATCTTTTTAGTCTTTCTCTCACTCCATCGTGAAGAGGTCTTCGTCCTCGCCGGTGAGGACGGGTCGGCTGAGCGGGCTGAGGGTGCCCTGGGGGTGCGGACCACGCCCGCTCGGGTTGCGCGAGCCCATTCCCGGAGGCATGTTACCTGCAAATCTGTCAGTACGAGGGACCACGGACGGACGATCCAACTGAAGGACTTACGCGAAGCAGCAGCCGAGTACGACTGACGGGAGAACATGGTCTCGAGGCCGCCCAGCGAGGTGCCAGGCTGGGACGAGCGGTTGTTAATCTGGTCGAGGAGGCTGCCTGCCGTCGGAGACATGCTCGCCCAGTCGCTCGAAGTGGTGTGAGCGTGCCCGAGGCCCTTGGTGCCCGGGGAGAAACCGCCACCAAGGGGTGTCCTGCTGAGCATACTGGAAGTCGAAGGGGAGGGGATGACGGGCGGAGGCAGGGCGTGTATACGGGAGTAGCCTGCCGCAAGCCCCTGAGGCAGACTTTGTCCGGGAGCGTGGGCCTGGAGGGCGCGCGAAGACGGAGAGAGAGTACTGTGTTGATCCTCTACACCTGGCCCGTATGCATCGCGTCCAACGGAACGAAGGCCGGGGTGCTGGAGATAAGCGTCCGTGGATGGCTGTGCACCGTATGCACCGGTCCGTGAGGGAGACATGGCTGCCCCACCGAACTCGTGACCGTATGCGCTCGTAGAGAGGTTGTGGGCGCCTGCTCCGCCTGAGTACATCGACGACAGTCCCGAGACAACGTTCGACCGTTGGGGCTGGGCGTTGACATAACGGTGAAGGCCGGGAAGGAAAGCAGCAGACGCGTTCGAGGGGGAGAGCATGTCCTCGACGCGGGACCCAAGGCCAGAATTGGACGTGAACGAGCTCGGCGTACCGTTGCCCAAGCCTCCACCGAGGTGGCTGGTCCCCAACGCGCCAGCATCGGGAGAGCCAATCGGTACGCCCTCGGACCAGATGGACTTGATGTCCTGCAAGAGCGATGGAGCCGGGACCGAATGCGAGTAGCGATGGTGAGCGTCGGAACCGGACCGCTGGGCGCCCTGCTCTGGGTCGAGACCGACCATGTTGGGGCGAGGCGCGTTCGTACGCGACATCCTCCGGGAGCGCTCCTCGGGGGTGAGAAGGTCGTTAAGGGAACTGGGGAGGAACTCCTCAAAGTCCTCGGCTTCAACTACCACTTCGTCCATGCCCAATCTTCGCGTGGCCAATCGGTCTGTTGCGCCCCAGTTCATGGCGCCGAGAGAGGCGGAAAGGCCGGATCTCGCCTTGAAGTCGGAGGCGTCATCATGGGGAACGGCGAACATAGTCTGTGTGCCGGGAGCAGAGAACGGAGAGGTCGAAAGGCCGGCAGGCTGGGGAGAGGTGCCGGGGGAGAAGCCGTTCACGCGAGCAGGCCGACTAGACGATGAGGACGCACGGGGAGGGGAACCGATAGGACCGAAGTCGACGGTGGTAGAAGCATCACTGACCCTGCGAGGAGCAGAGATGGCATGGGTAGGGAGCGGAGGAGGGGAAGTGCGATCCGGCTCTGGGGTAGTGTCCTCACTCTGTCCGGATTGCTCGGAGCCGGAGGGATCTGCAGGTGGCGCGGAGGGCGGCTTTCCTTGGGCGGGAGCGCTGGGCAGCTGGTGGGACTCGTCTGGAAGGTCGAAGGAGACAAAGTCGGTGTCCTTGACCGGTGGAGCGGGGGCGGAGGGAGAGAGAGTCGCCTTGAGAGGGACAGGAATGGGCGACCGGGCGTTTGGGGCGATGGAACGAGTCGGGGCGGTGGATCCAGACAAGAGGGAGCCGCGGGGCTGGCCAGAGGAGGGTCCCTGGTGATTGGCACCTTTGTGGGCCTTGGAAGGCCTGTCTCTGGGAGAACCCTGGGCACCGCTGGCGTTGGCAGCGAGCTGGGCGGCCTTCTTGTTCTTACGGTCCATGGACATGCTCTGGCCGGGAAGGATGTGGGCGAGTGCGCACTTGTGACCGAACTTGCAATTGCCCTTGACGAACCAGGCGCAGACCTCTTTTTGTTGACCAGGCTCGAGGATCTGGTGGGAGAAGGGGCAGGAAGAGCCTGCAGTGCAGGAGCCGACCTTGAAAAATTTGCAAGGGACATGAGAGAGATCCTTGGCTGAGGCAGGAGAACAGACGGCGACGGTGAGACTAGGAAAAAAACTGGACGGAAGAGAGGGAGCATACTCTTTGCGGAAGACTTTTTGCTCGGGCCGCGTTCTCTATCGCGGTCTCTCTCGCGTTCGGCGAGATCCCTGTCGGGGACGGACTCGTGGTCCTTGCGCCTTGAGTCTGCAGCAGGCATTTTTGTGCGAGATAAAGAGACAAAAAACGAGGCAGGTAGCGGAGAGAGTGGGCGCTGATGCGGGGACGGCTTGAGGGCGGAGGCGAGGCTAGAGGGAGTGGAGACTGTTGCAGGACGGAGAACAGGCCTTGCCGAGCGGAGGACGAGCCTCGCTCGGGCGCTAAGTGCGCAGGCGAGCGCCCAAGCGGGCAAGTCCCGACGGCTGTCCCGTTTGGGAAGTACACGTGCGGGCGGGAAGGACGGGCCGTCGCGGCGGAGAGTCGCACGGTGTCGGAAGCACTCTCGGCGGTGAAGTGCACTTACTGTATTTATATTGGCGTCGCAGTCGAGAGTCGGCGGCTCCTGCGACCGCTCTCTCAACACTCATCCTTGTTTTTCTCCCGGCTTCGCGTCACCCTATCCCTTCTCTTCCTCGACGCCCTCACCGCCCGCCATGGACGACCGCATGTCCTCCTTCGTCGTCGGCACCAACTACCAGGTGCTTGATGTCATCGGCGAGGGCGCGTATGGTATCGTCTGGTCAGTCCTTGTGCTCCCTCCAGCTGCGCTTGCTCGGCCCAACGCGCTCCCTATTTCCTATACAGCTCGGCGATGCATGTCCCCTCACAGCGCAAAGTGGCCATCAAGCGCATCACCCCCTTCGACCACTCCATGTTCTGTCTCCGCACCCTCCGCGAGATCAAGCTCCTCCGCCACTTCCACCACGAGAACATCATCTCCATACTCGACATCCTCCGCCCGCCCTCTCTCAATGACTTCAAGGAGGTCTACCTCGTCCAGGAGCTTATGGAGACCGATCTTCACCGCGTCATTCGTACCCAGCAGCTCAGCGACGATCACTGCCAATACTTCATATACCAGGTCCGTCCCCCTCCCGCACCCGTCCGACTCCGCTCCTTGCCTAAGCTCCGCTCGAACGTTACTCCCCGCCACGTCTACTACAGACCCTCCGCGCTCTCAAAGCACTCCACTCTGCCGACGTCCTCCATCGAGACCTGAAGCCGTCCAACCTCCTCCTCAACGCCAACTGCGACCTCAAGGTCCGTCTTGTCTTGTCTTGGTTCCCGTCCCCCCTTTTCCGTCGCGTGACCTTGTTCTGTCTTGGATCGACAGCTTTGTGACTTTGGTCTCGCCCGATCCGCCCGCCCGCCACCCAATGTCGCCAACGACAGCAGCACGTTCATGACAGAATATGTCGCTACAAGGTCCGTCCCCGCCCTGGCTCGAGGACCGTGCGTGTGCGAGACTGACCGGCGTGTGGGCCAGGTGGTATCGCGCCCCGGAGGTGATGCTGACGTTCAAGGAGTACACGCGGGCGATCGATATCTGGAGCGTCGGATGCGTACTGGCGGAGATGCTGAGCGGAAAGCCGCTGTTCCCGGGGAGGGACTGTACGTGCGCCGGCCCGTGTTCGCGTCCGAGAACTGAGCGGCGAGTGCGATCGCAGACCATCACCAGCTGTCGATCATCCTCGACATCCTCGGCACGCCCTCTCTCGACGACTTTTACGCCATCACCTCCCAGCGCTCCCGCGAATACATCCGCGCACTCCCCTTCCGCAAGAAGAAGCCCTTCAGCTCCCTCTTCCCCACCGCCAACCCCCTCGTGCGTCTCCCCCTCCCGCCGCGCGCCACGACTGCTCACCCCCTCCCAGGCGATAGATCTCATGGAGAAGTGTCTCACGTTCAGCCCCAAGCGGCGAATCGAGGTCGACGACGCGCTCAAGCACCCGTATTTGGAGGTACGTAAACCCACGGTCGCCGTTCCTCCTCCAGCCGCGACGCGTCTCGGAGACAAACACGCTGACCGCGTTTAATCTTATCTGCATCCCAGGCCTACCACGACCCGTCAGACGAGCCGACTGCGGAGCCGCTCGACCCGAGCTTCTTCGATTTTGACAACGGCGATCCGCTCGGAAAGGAGCAGCTGAAAGGTGCGTGGGACATACATGGCGGACCGGGCGTGAAAGGCCGTCGTCCCGACGAAAGGCTAACCGTGTTGGACGGACAGTGCTCATCTACGAGGAAGTGACGAAGCCGCGACCGCCGGTGGCGCAATAAAGAGAACTTTTGTGGGTCGTGGACGCGAGTGCGGCGAGGATACCCGCTAGGAATGGCAGCCGAGTATGCTAGTGCGATTGTACGCTGACGGAATGGAGCACAGGAGGAATGAGAGTACGTGTATCGAATATAAAGTATAATGGTACCGTGTCTTCCGTGGCGCTCTAGCAGGACTGGAGGGCTTGACGGCAGGATGTTGTGTCGGTGAAAGACAGCAGGTCGCCGGCAGCCAGCGGGCAGGGAATCTTTCGTGTGCAGACAGCATATTTGCATCATGAGCGAAGAGATCGGGCTTGAGGATGCGCGCGCGTCCGCATGCATGGTCGGTAGACAGCTCGAGGGGTTCGAGTCGGACCAGGCACGGCCAGGCCGGAGTGGAAGGGCGGTAGAGCGGGCGGAGGTGCGGCCGCTGGCGGATTAGCCGTGATCAGAATGTTTAGGGGGACGCTTGCGCTCGAGGACTGCGATGTGGCAGGCGCACTGCAGCCTGAGGACGAGTCTGTGGATGAAGGTTGAGCACGAATTTAGGACGAGTAACGAGCGAGCGGAGAGTGGTTCCCGGAGGGCTTGGTCGCGTGATTGGCGGTGCGCACGTGAAAGCGGGGGTGCGGGGTAAAGCGCGCGAGGGCCGGGGGGACCGTGGCACGCGCGGGGAGGCGCTGGGGAAACCGACTCGACCGCGCCTCCTCCGCCGACGCCAGGCGAGATCCTCCACACCCGCTCGTCGGAATCGAGGCGGATGCTGCTTGGCCCACACTCACCCACACCGCCCTGATCTCTCTTGCTCTCCTACGTCCACCTGCCCAGCTTCATGCCCCCCCGCCCTAGCCTCGCCGTCTCCCACTTCCCTCTCCTCTCGCACTCCTGAGTCGACTTCGCTATGTTCCGCATCTCGTCCAGCCTCTGGGAAAGGATCCACCACTTTGCGTCCTTTCCCCAGACCGGAGGTCCGTCGTTCCTCTCCGTTCTCGTGCGCTGTGTCCTCACCACCGCCCAGTGTCGCTCCAGCAGATGGCCCTCTTCGGCCAGAATCCCAGCCAGGGCACCCTTCTCAGAGGGAGTCAGTTCCTCCTAGGTACGTCCCCAACGGCTCGCTCGTTTCTCGCTGTCTGACATTTCTCCTAGAGGAACTCCCCGTACGCCTCGCCCACAGAGTAAAAGAGCTGGACCAGCTTCCGCACAACCTCAGCGACATGCCTTCCATCTCCAAGGTCAAGAACTGGTACGCGCAGTCTTTCGAGGTGCGCATCCAAACACCCTTCTTCGCGTGCCCGGCCTTCATACGGTCCTCGCGCTTGTAGGAGCTCATCTCCTTCCCTCCAATACGTCTCCCTGCCGACGTGCGCGCCGCGCTCATGGCTCCGCCACAAGACCCGGTCGCGCTCCCCGAATCACACCCCAATCCCTCGCTTCAGTACCAGTACTACAACGACGACTACGCCGGCCCCTCCTCCATCGGCATCGTCTCTACGCCCAAGAACGGCTCCTCCCGCTCGTCCGGCAACGGCCAGAAGATGCGCATTCCCATGGAAAGGAGGTGAGCTTGGCGCCCTGCCCCTTTCGCTTATTTCTCCCTCGCCTCAATCCGCGTATCGCTCACTTACCGCGCATGCCCGGTCCAGATACTATGCAAACACGCCGCACGTCGCAGAATGGCCCCCCGAAGTCCGTGAATATAACCGCTCCTTCACTGGTCTTCTCGAGTCCATCAAGAAGCGCCACGACCCAACCGTGACCACTGTCGCGCAGGGTGTGCTCGAGTGGAAGCGCTCCCAGAACGCGCGCAATATCAACCTCGACGTCCAGCACTGGCTAGACCGCTTCTACATGTCCCGCATAGGCATCCGCTTCTTGATCGGCCAGCGTTAGTTTCCTTTCCGCCTTCCGCCCTCGGATCTGCGGTGCTGACCCCTCTCACGCAGACATTGCGCTGAACACGCTCCAGCCTCACCCAGACTATGTCGGGATCATCTGTACGAGTGCGGTACGTTCCCGCCGGGTCGGCACATTAACTGTATCCCCGCGCTCATCTACTACGCTAGAATGTACACGACATCGTCCACGAGGCGATTGAGAACGCACGGTGCGCGCAATCGTGTTCATCCCGTGACCTATCTCCGCTCACATGTGAGACGCGCGCGCGCCAGATTCGTCTGCGAAGAGCACTATTCCATGTTCAAGGGGCCGCCGGTGCAGCTCATCTGCCCGAAGGACCTGCACTTCCCCTACGTCCCCGGTCACCTGTCGCACATCTGCTTTGAGCTGCTGAAGAACTCGCTTCGGGCGGTGGTGGAGCGGTACGGGCCCGAGCACGAGGACGCGTTCCCGCCGATCAAGGTCATCGTCGTGGAGGGCAAGGAGGACATCACGATCAAGATCTCGGACGAGGGCGGGGGGATCGCGCGGTCGGCCATCCCGCTCATCTGGACGTACATGTACACGACGATGGAGGGCCAGAACATCGACCAGGACTTTGACGCGTCCGACTTCAAGGCGCCCATGGCCGGCTTTGGATACGGGCTTCCCCTATCGAGACTGGTGAGCGTCCCGTTCCAATTCGCGTTCGCGTTCGCGTGCGCGTTCCGCCCGCACTCGCGCCGCCCCGCGCGCGCGTGTTGTGTGTGTGCGCCTGTGGTGTGTGAGACCGCGCGCTGACGGACTTTCCGTATGTCGTGCGCTTCGTGTGGCGATCTGCAGTACGCGCGCTACTTTGGGGGCGATCTGCGCCTGATTTCCATGGACGGGTTCGGCACGGACGTCTACATCCACCTCAACCGCCTGTCCAGCAACCGGGAGCCGCTGCCGTGATTCTTGTGGGCGTGAGGGGGGCGGGGAACGGGGGAATGCGACCGGAGCTCCGCGCAACGCGAGTCGCGTGTGTATGCGGGGAGGACCAGGGGTGAGGAGGCAGGGGAGGCCAGGGGCGGCGCACGACAGGCACATACTATCCACGCATCTAGTTTACGACGCCGACGCACGGCTGTACCGGTACCATTGCTCGACTCGAAATCCTGTATAATTACCACTCCGGCCGCGAGTGCGCAAAGAAGCCTCACGTATACCAGACGGCACTGGCAGGCAAACGTCAGTCGGGACTCGGCCTGGCATCGCGGCGATGACATCATTGAAGGCCCCGAAGAGAAAGCTTGGGCTTCCGCCTGATCCGTCGTCGACGGTCGACGGTCGCGCGTTCGACTCGGACGTACGTACTTACGGGAGCTGCGAGGTTCCGACGTCTACGAAGAGCAACAGGGATCACCTTTCCGGCCGTCCCGCGCGTTCGATTGGCAGGTCCTGCCAGCGGGCGAGTATGAGCGATCGGCCCGCGGGCGCACGTCGACGTCGGACGTTTGCCACCCGCAGCTGATTGCGCCCACCATCCACCATAGGGTTCACGGGAGAAAGAGACGCAAAGGGGAGGCTCGTATTTAATTTGCGAAATCTTCACCACAGCTGCCGCGCCAGACAGGGGACGCGCGCGCGAGGAGGGGAGGAAGCTCAGATCCGTTGCGAGACGGATCGAACGCGGTCCACTTTACCGTGCCTTCGACGTCGCGACTGCCTGGCTCTCACGATCGCCCGCCGCGCACGCACGCATATGCATGGAAAAATGCAGGATGATCTGAATAGGATCGAGAGGCTAATGTACAAGTGGACGTGCGCGCGCGCGAGTGAGCCATATAGTAGTAGTACATGTGATCGGTGAGGACGGCCGAGAGGAGAGCTGGATGGAATACTTAAGCCCGCGGGGAACATGGATGCCGGCAGCCTGAGGGAGCGAGCGGGACGGAGGGACGTACGATAGCTAGGTGACGGGTACGGTACGAGGACGAAGGCGAGGACGAGGACGAGGGCGAGGTACAGGAACGGCGAGCAAACGAGAGCCTATGGACAGAGCACGGCCGAGAGCGGCCATATGTACGAGAGAGGAAGAGAACTTGGATGTATGTACGCGTAGACTCTATCAGTCCAAGAGTTCTACTACTACTGCCGGCCAGGGCGGCCTCCGCCGCCCGAGTCCTGGAAGGACGCGTCCCAGGAACGCTTGGTCGGGACGGACCTGTGGGCGACCGGCGTCGGCATGGTGCTGCCGCTGCCGCTCGCCATGTCGGACGAGATGCTGCCCCTTGCGCCAGGAACTGGAGCGGACGGAGGGACGGCGTCGTACCCGTACGAGCTCCAGCCCTGCAGCGCCGACTCGGTCGAGTGCTGCATCCGCTGCGGGGGGTACATCTGCGCCTCGCCGTGACGCTGCTGAAGAGGCGGCATAGGCGGCATAGACAGGTGCGGCGGAGGCGGCTGGCGGGCCGGCGGTGGGGGCTGCTGCTGCTGTTGCGGCTGGGAGGGGCGCGACATGTGCGCGCCGGAGAGGAGCGACGAGGACGTCGTCATCTGCGAGACGGGCGTCGGCTGCGAGTGCGCGTGGAGCGGCTGCGACGGGCCCGCGACGTGCGTGATGCCTTGCGCGTCCGGCATGAAGCGGACGTTGAGCGGCGCCGACACCGGCGGGGGTGCCTGCTGCTGTTGCTGCTGCTGCCTGGTGGCAGGCGAGGGGGACTGTGCGTAGCTGATGCTCATCCGCGAGGATCGTCCCGCCGCCGGCGCGGCACTCGCAGCCCCCACACCGACGCCGCTCGCCGGAGGCGCGCTGAGGGTCTGGTTCCTGCGGTTCTTCTTGATGATGCTCGCCTCGAGCGCAGTGACCTCTTCGACGAGCCGCTGGTTGTGGAACTTGAGCTGCTGCAGCTCGTACTGCCAGCTCGTGCCCCGCGCGAGCAGGATCTCGTCGAACACGCTCTCCTCGTGCGCGTGCTCGATCGGCGCCGCCGCCACGGCGTCGCTCAGCCGGATCTGGCACACGATCGGGGGCTGGGCGGCGGGGCCGTCGCCTGCTCCGTTGCTCGTGCCCGTGCCCGTACTAGTGCCCGTGCCCTGGGCGCTCCCCTGGGCCTCAGAAGGCGATGGGGGCGACGGGGCCACGCGGGAGCGGTAGAGGACGACGTGGACGGGGACGGTGCCGCCTTCTTTCCTGTGGACGTCGCACACCAGTCCGGCGCTCTCGCTGGCAGTGCCGCCCGGGGCCGCGAGGACCTTGCGCATCTCGGCGTCGATCGCGGCGCTGACCTCCTGCGGGGACGACCCGGTGACGAAGTCCGCGAGCCGCTTGCCGATCGCCTCGCCCGCGCCCCAGCCGAGGACGTCGCGGATGGCGGCGCCGACGTAGAGGAAGGTCGCGTTTGCGCTCAGGAGCCCCCAGAACTCGCGCTCGGGGACGCGGAGGACGGTATCGTCGTCCGAGTCCGCGCCTGTCGAGAGCCGGCGGTGGGATGGGCGGGGCAGGGGCGAGATGACGCCGCCGAGGCGGGCGATGGGGCCCCACTGCAGGTGGGGCATGGCCCGCGCGCGGCCGCTGAGGATGATCGCCTTGCGGCCCTTGCCCGGCTCGACGTGAAGCCTTCCGCGGCACTCGATCCAGACGTACCCACGGCCTTTGGCCTGCATGCGGAAGAGGAGATCGACGGGGCGCGGGAGAGCCGAGGGGGCCGCGGCCGCGCCGTCCTGGTGGGTACTGGATGGCCCTGGGGCAGACGAAGATGGTATCTGACCTGTGGGGAACTGGCCGGGCGTGGCCGAAGCCTCCTTGAGCTCGCGCTCGATCGGGACCTTGTCGGCGGGATGGCAAAACTCTTTGAGAGACCGGCCGACGAGTTCGTCGGGATCGTAGCCTAGGACGTGTCTGACGGCAGGGGCGACGTACAGGAAGTCTCCCTTGAGAGAGACGACGTGCAGAAAGTCTGGCAAGCGGTCGAGGAGGAACATGTGCAAGGGTTTATTGCCATCGTACGGGTCGAGCGCGACGGGCTCTGCAGGGCTGTTGGTGAGCGCGACGGCGGTAGAGGCGTGGGTGGAGGTGGAGAGACGGAAAGAGGAGGTGAAGGCGGGGTCGGAGAGGATGCTGCGAAGGTCCTTGGACACGCCGCGCATGGTCATGGAAGAGGTGCGCCAATCCCGCGAGGGCGTGGGTGAGGACGCGAGGGCCTTGTCGGAGTAGTTGACGAGGTAGGTGCCGTCCTTGAGCTTCTCGAGAATGGATTTTGGCTGCTCTGTGAGGTCGACCTGGAAGCCGATGTGGTAGACGACGTCGTCTGCCTCGTCCGGGGAGTTGTGTACGCCTCCGCGGAGAGGGATGACGGAGACCATGTTGATGAAGGCGGAGCCGTCCTTGCGGTAGTTTATAACACTGACCTGGCACTCCTTATCTGCAATGAGGCTCTTGCGCATGAGGGCGACGGCCTCCGTGGAGGTGTGGGCCCGATCATCCCCCTTCTGGACGTTGCCTCCGGGCGCCTGGAGGAAGCGGCAGTTGCGGTTGAGGACCTCGTGCTCTTCATAGCCCGTCAACTTGTAGAATGAAGGAGAGGCGTAGACTGGACGATCAAGGTTCAGTGCACAGCGATGGGAGGAGAGATGAAATGAAAGAGGACCTATCGGTGCGTCGAAGCGACGGGTGTCGGTGACGACGAAAGAGCAGGAAAAGTCGACTGGGCCAAGACGAATCTTGGGATAGGGGCGGGTGACGACGCGGGAGAGGAGGGAGAGGAGGTCGAAACCGGATGTGGAATAGATGGGAAGACCTAGGGCGGTGGGAATAGAGAGGGGGAGCTGGTGCTGGAATGGCTGGGGGTGGGAGGGAAAGACGGCGTGCGGAGGAGGGAGAGGGAATGCAGAGGAGGTAGCGGACTGAGGAGAAGAGGAAGAGGAATGGTTGGCGGGGGCGTGGTAAGCGTGGGCGACAGCAGAGCTAGGCTGGGGATGAGGGAAGGAGGCGGTCGGAGGGCCTTGGGCGACGTACGGGTTGGGCGGGAAAGGGTGGTGTGGGGCGGAGAACCAGGGGAGAGAGGAAGAGTTGGGGTAGAGACCTGCAGGGAGAGCCTCTGCGCCGCCGCCTGGGGGGACGGTGGGGGCATTGAAGATGAGGTTTGGGAGCTGGAACTGGACGTTTGTGGAGAACGTGTGCTGGTCAAGGTCGTCGTCTGGAGAGTTTTGGTGCTGGTGCTCGCGCTCGTTGGACTGGAGGTAGCGGGAGAAGGGCATGGTGGAGAGGAGACGACGAGCGTCGGTGCGTTGGAGGCGATGGTGCGCGCAGGACAAGGGGGCTTGCGCGGGGCGGATCGCAAGAGAGGGCGGCGGAGGAGGCGAGAGGCGAGAGGAGGAGCGAAAGGACGGACGAGCGGAAACGCGCGTGCAGACACGCCGATCTGCTCAAGTCGCTCCCTTGAGCGCTCTGGACGAGGCGTGAGCAGCATGGGCGCTAGCACTCTGCGGCTAGAACCGAAGCATTCCCATCCCGGCGCCTGTCGCGGCATCGGCCGGCAAGGGCTCCGTTGACGTTATCGTCCGCCCGGGAGTCGCCCGGCCTCCTATACAACTGCGGCCCTCGCTCGGCCTCCCTGCTATCCACCCCAATTAATCTCGCCCGTCGCTTGTCGCCGCCTGCCGGCACACGCCTCACTAATACGCGGCCAACGCCTGCTAGCACCGCTAGCGTCCAACGTAACGTTGATCCCCAGCCGTCCCCTGCTCGCGATCGCGCCCGGTCCCCGAGCTGCCCGTACTCACCCTCAAGACGTCATCCTTTTCAGACCCCGCGGCGCCCCGCCTCCCTCGACCCCGGTCCGCGACGGAGGCGCCCGTGCGAGCGTCCACGGACCGCGGCCTCCGCCGTCCCGTCTTTCGTCCAGGCTCGCCTCGCATCCTCATCTCTGCTCGTGCGAACTGCCGTCCTCCTCTCGGCCCCGATCGGGCCACCGACGCCCACCCGCCCGCGCGAAACCACCCAGAGCCGTCGAGAGCTTTCCCTCGTCCCAGCGTGCGTCCCGGCCAGCCATGGGCTCATCGCGGGGCCGCGCCTCGTCCCACGGCGCTCCGCCTCCCGATTGGTCCATCCCAAGCCCATCGATCCCTTCCTCCAAGCCCAGCCCAGCCCTCGCTCGCTTTTCTTCTCTCCCTCCTGCCTGTCCTCTCTCTCATCCACCTCCCACCTACCGCCTCCTCCCCGATCTCATAACATCATGGGCGTCCTCGACGTAGTTCCCGTACGTCATAGCCTCGCTCCCGTCGCGTGTCGCCTCCCATCAGATCGCGCTCATCTCTCTCTCCTTTCCGCACACAGGCTGGTGTCCTCACCGGAGACAATGTCCGCAAGCTTTTCGAGTACGCGAAAGAGCACCAGGCAGGTCCTTGTTCTCGCTTCTTCCCTTGCCTCGTGCTCATCCTTCTTTCTAGTTTGCTATCCCCGTGAGCTCCCGCCCTCTTCCCATTTCGTAACTCTCCCTCACTCTCATCGATCCTCCTCCCCATCCCCAGGCCATCGTAAGTCCACTGTCTCCATTCTCCGCCGTCCTCGTCCCCGAGCTCACACGCTTTGCAGAACTGCACCTCCTCCTCGGTCGCAAACTCCGTCCTCGAGGCTGCCCGGTAATCTCCGCCCCTCTATGTCCGCCTCTCTAGCCCTGATCTCCTCCCCTCCAGCGACATCAAATCGCCCATAATCATCCAGGTCTCCCAGGGCGGTGCTGCCTTCTTCGCCGGCAAGGGCCTCCCCAACGACAAGCAGCAGGCCTCCATCGCCGGCGCCGTCGCCGCCGCTCACCACGTCCGCACCGTCGCAAAGGAGTACGGCGTGTACGTCCCCTCCAATCCCATCTCCCCCCCCCCTCTCCTCTCACGTCCCTCCCCCTAGCCCCGTCGTCCTCCACTCCGATCACTGTGCACACAAGCTCCTGCCCTGGTTCGATGGCATGCTCAAGGCCGATGAGGAGTACTTTGCTCAGCACCAGGAGCCCCTCTTCTCCTCTCACATGCTCGACCTCTCCGAGGAGTCCAAGGAGGACAACATCGCCACCTGCGTCTCTTACTTTAAGCGCATGGCGCCTCTCGGCCTCTGGCTCGAGATGGAGATCGGCATCACCGGTGGCGAAGAGGACGGCGTAGACAACACTGGCGTCGACAACTCTCGTCTCTATACTCAGCCCGAGGACATCTTTGACGTCTACACCGCCCTCTCCGCTATCAGCCCCAACTTCTCCATCGCCGCAGCCTTTGGCAACGTCCACGGCGTTTACAAGCCTGGCAACGTCCGCCTCCACCCCGAGCTCCTCCAGAAGCACCAGGTCTACGCCGAGGAGAAGACCGGCAAGAAGAAGCCCCTCTTCCTCGTCTTCCACGGCGGCTCCGGCTCCACCAAGGACGAGATCAAGACCGCCGTCCAGAACGGCGTCGTCAAGATGAACGTCGACACCGACACTCAGTGGGCCTACCTATCCGGTGTCAGGGTCAGTCCCGTCCATACCACGCCCTTGACGGCATCGTGGGCTGTGCTAGACCGCTGACCGCGTGCGTCGTTCCCAGGACTTTGTGCAGAGCAAGTCCGGCTACCTCCAGACCCAGGTCGGCAACCCGGAGGGTGCCGACAAGCCCAACAAGAAGGTACGCGGTCCCTAGCCGCCGCCATCGTCCGAAGCGTTAGCTGACACGAGGCTCGCAGTACTACGACCCGCGCGTGTGGGTCCGCGAGGGTGAGAAGACGCTCGTCGCGCGTGTCAAGGAGGCTTGCGCGGACCTCGGTAACACGAGTGAGTCTATTCGTCTCTTTATCTGTTTGATGCGGCCGCTGACGGGACGCTGCGTGTGGCGCACGACGCCGTTTAGACCGCCTCTAAGCGGCGTGTGTGCCTCGGGCGTGTCCGAGCGCAATTTAGCGCGAATGGGGATGAGAAGCGAGGGAAGGAAAGTAGCATTGTACCTGTAATTGTGTACATTGGCCGCGTCGCGTACGTCAAATACTGTATTATGCAAGCATGACCTCTTCGACGCGTAAGCCACACGAATGTTTTAGACTTAGACCAACGGAAACAACGAGTGATTTGTTTGGAGTGCGCGGCCTGTCGAAGGGCCGGTTTTCATTTAGAAAATTGCATAGGGGGAGTGCCCGCAGTGGCGCGGGGTGGTCCGTCAGCACGTCCGCTCCGTCGCATGTAGTGAATTTATTCCGCTTCCGGCGTCCTCGGGCGATGGAGTGGGTGGAGGCAAACTTTTGAGGTGCGACGGGGTCCTTGGCGCACGGCAATAGCGGAGGTGGCCAAGGCGGCTACTGGGCGAAAGCGCCATTGACGCGGTACACGTGACCTGCGTCGCGTTGAAATGCGTCCCGGCGCCTGGCGCGCGTTCGGCCCACGGCCACCGCGGCGAGGCGCGCCTTCGACTTCGTTCTTCTCCTCGTACTCGCTCGTCTCCCCGCCAGCTTCATCTCCTCGCTCTTCGTCTCGCGGTCTGTGTCGTGTGAAGGCTTGATGGAGACGCGTCGGCTCCCCAGTGCGTGTTCTATTCGTGATTTGCGACACCTGATAGGTCGTGGCTCACCACCCTCCAGTCTCCCTCCACTACACCTCCGGCGAGTCCAACCCGCAGTGGCAGCACGCACGCTCGACCATCAAGGTGGACGTGACCGTGATACCCTCGCAGCTCCTCGAAGACCATCCGATCAAGGACCTCGTTTATGGCAAGGTCTCGATCCTCCCGTGTCTGGAGACTCTGTGTCAGGCTAGGTGCGTCCGTCTGCCAACCACACTAGAGGTCCCGTAAATGATGTGTGGGTTGTTGTAGTCCGGAGTGTGCGCCTTCGGGAAATCGCGATTTCTCCGTGCACGCCTTCGACCCGTTCGAAACCAGTGAGTCGATCGCTCGCGCCCAGACTGTCTTCCCCAATGCTGAGTTCTGCCAAGGCAAGCGCAGCCAGACTCATAAAGTCCCTCCAGTCTATACCGGCTATGGGTGGATGTCGGATGCACTTCGGAGTGCGGAACCCCCTACTATCATTGGCACCGTCTCTTCTGACGGTATACACGACGAGTCTGTTGAGATCATGTTCTTGCTAAGAGAGGTGCGTCTTGCCCATTATGATGTCTATTGTCTTTGGCTCATACTCGAGTAGGGCACCCGTCAACCCCTCCCTCGCGCTCACTCTTGGGCGGGAGAGAAGAAGGGGCTGAAACGCGCCGGCAGTCAGGGCGCACCGTTCACAAAGGATCCTCTCCGCCGACATCAGGAAGACAAGGGTAAGCAAAACGCCTGGTCTCCATTATCCGCCGTCGCGTCCTCTTCGTCTATGCCGGACTCCGCACCGACGATCAAGACCGAACCACCCGCGACGGAGTGTTTGCCTCCCGTAGCGGCTGCTGTTGCGCCAGCAACTACGGTTCTTGCTCCCGCTCCTTCCGAACCGGTCCCCGCGGACCCTCAGGCGGCACTGCTTGCTGCTATCCTCACTGCGCTCGCCAGTCAACAACAGAACCCGCAGCTGCTTGCTGCGTTGGCTTCGATCGACAAGACCCCCAACGCAGCGCCTAGCCCGGAACTGATCCAGTTCTTGCAGTCGCTGGTGTCCACCGCCTCTGGTCCCTCTACTTCCCAGAGCGTTCCTGCCGCTCAGACAGCAGCGGCGAGCTCGCCTTTGACGTTTCTATCCGTTTCGACGGCCGCAACGCCTTCGGAGACTTCTCAGGCTGGCGCGGTTTCGACTCCGCCTACGACCGACCACGTCCAGGAAGAAGACGAGATTGTCGTTCTTGACAAGGAGAACGTCAACCCGACCGCTTTTCGCCGTAGAGGCTCTACGAAAGAGAAGGGCAAAGACGTCGCTCGCTCTCCCCCGCGTCCGACGCCCTTGCGCCACCACAATACTGAACCTGCACTACGTTCGTCGGCGACGAAGGCGTCCCACGCTCGGGCCGCGAGTGGGGCGGGGGGGAATCCACGCAAGCGTACGCTGAGCGAGTTCATGGACGAGCGGGAGCGCGAGAACGAGGCGTCCCGGAAACGCACGGCGAGCTCGTCGCGCAGACCCGTACATGCGTCCTCGCATGGGTCTTCGCTGCGCGCGGCACGGAGTGTGAATTATGTTCTTGACTATGCTGGGCCCTCGCACGTTGCTTCGGATCCGGGATGGGAGAACGTGCCTGGTGGTCTGTCGGAGGCGGCTCCCATTCCTGCTACTTCACCTCCCCGTCCGCCTCGGCCGTCTCGCGGCGTCCCGCAATGGGCGAAGACGAACACGGCGTTTGTTCCAAGAACTGGGGACGGCAGGTACCACGACCCGTCTGAGCTGGCTTCGTCTGGCCAGCCGTCGAGGAAGAAGGTGCCAAAGAAGAAGTCAAAGGAGAAAGACGTGCTAGACTCTAGACCGCGCAAGCGTTCCGCTACATATAAGGAGCCCGCTGAGAACATCACCGCTCGCACCTTCCATGGTACGGCAAACCTCACGCCGCCCCGCCGGTCCAGCTCGCCTGGTCCCTCCGCTGATCCTCCTCGACCCATCATCGCATCGTCCCCTCAAGGTCCCATCTTCGCCAAACCGTTTGCTCCTTCGTCCTCCTATAATGTCCTCACGACTTCACAAGGTGTTGAACCGCCCACCACGCCCCCTAGACGACGAGCGAGAGGTAGCGGACCTACCACACCCGAGGACGACGACCTTGGCTCGCTGTTTACTCCCGATCAGCCGACCCCTATGACGCCTGCGCAGCGTAGTGCGCGTACGCCTCGCCGACTGCCGAGCCTGTACAACACTATGAAAGCCTCCCTCGCCTCGCCCTCTCGAGCCCCTCGTGGCCGCGCACGAACTCACATCAGTCGCTCGCCCCATCCGAATAGTTCGAGGAGTGCTGGCTCTCTCCCTGACGCGCCACCTCCTGGCGTTGGGCCCGCACCCGACGAGCCGGATGACGACCTCGACCTCCTGTCGGACGACATGGACGTCCCACTAGACTCGATCCCCATCGCGAGCAGCGATGGTGAGTTTGACGTGGAGATGCGTCCCGGCTCCGACGTCTTTGGAAAGTTCCCTCCCCCTCGCAGACGTCCCGACAGCCTGCCCCCTTCGTCCCCCCTTCCGCCGTCTAGCCCCATCCTCACGGCATCGGACACGGACGATAACGACTCTGTCCTGGAGCAGGACGCGGAAGAGCTCCCACAGGCTCAGGACCCTAACGCCACCATCTGCCTCACTCAACTTGAGCTCGTCCCACAACAGCCGCCGGTCGACCTGGGGGCGGACACGCAGGGTCTCACGTCCGACGGGTTCGACTACCTCTCGCGCCCGGACGTGTTCTCGGACGCGTCGACGCTCTCTGCGGCGCCCTTGGATCCTGTCGATTATACTGGGTTCTTCGACCCCTTCTCGCTTGAACAGGGCCCGATGACGCTGTCGTCCCCGGACATGTTCGCTCTGTCCGCCGCGGTGGATAATGTTGGAGCGGGCTCGGGCGACTTCTTCCCCATGGATGGGCTTCAGGGTTTCCAGGAAGAGGACCTGGGCCTCGCGTTCGCGACGGACGCTGCTTCGGACGGGTACTTGTCCGAAGACGCGGGGGTCCCTGACTTTGCGGAGATCTTTGCTTTCATCGAACCTCTGGCAAAGGAGAATATTGTCCAACTCCCCGCCGGGTCAGGAGCGGGCGCTGGGGGCGAGGGGGAGTCGGCGGGGCTCGCGGAGGGAGAGGCCGCGCAGCAGTTCGCGCTCGACCCGACGAAGATGGCCGAGCAGATTCAGTCGCTCCTGTCTGGCTCTTTGCTGTGAAGCTGTAGGATTTTGCACTTTATGTTTATGTCTTGTGGAAACGGCCCCAGCATGCACTGCTTCATTCATGGACCATGTTATATCCCCACCGCACTGTACCCGTTCTGTCTGTTGTTCTTCACCACCATGTTGTCCGAAAGGTTATTTAGCTATCCACACATACCGCATGCGTTTCCGTATCGCATTGAACATTGGTGTCTCCGCAAACTGTGACGTTTCGATCGATAGGAACAGCCGGCAATGAACATTCATATGCGTTGAGAGGATACAAGTACACGAGAGATGAGATACCGCCTGAGAGACCTGGAAGAAATTGTCTAAGAGAGATGACGTGCTCCGAGGAAGCGTCGGAGACATGCGTGAATGAGGTAACGGATAAAGATAACAAGCTCTGAAAGCTGGGATGACGGCATGCAGCGAGCATTTTGTGCCCTCTTCCCCCGACCGAGCACCCACCCGCTAGCAGCAACATTGGGGGCTGAGGCGAACGTGCTGAGTCTTAATCCAACGGCACAAGTCGAGAAAGGTGTGCACTTACCCACAGCACTCGTCGCAGCAACGATCGCAGCATAGATCCTCGCAGCACGGTCGGTCGTATCGGCGGAGGACGCGATTGTAATACATGGGCTGAGTGCGGTAGATCATAGCTGGCTGTGCGATGGGCTGCGAGTACTGGGGGTACATCGGCACCATGCGCATTTCTGGAGCTATCGCGCGCGGGAGGGTCGTCAGACGTGGTAAGACGCGACAGAGGCGAAAGCGTACGGACAGTCGTAGTAGCTCCCTGAAAAGCTGCCCGGGCTGTACATGGGCGACATGGACATGACCGGGGACACCGGCCGGGGGTAGTAGGCGTTCACGGGGCGCTGAGGGCCGGCGTAATACATGGTTCGTGGTTGAGGTAATACGCCCGGCGGACAATGTAGGTAGGTGGTGAGGGCGTAATGGAGAGGAGGGGGCGAGAGTACCCACAGGAAGGGCCTTTTGAGAGATCGGGGATTAGAGAGAGAGATCATCGGTGGCCTATCTGGACCGGGCGAAGGGTGATGTGTAAGTAGAGCGAAAAGACATGAGAAGCGCAAAATGAAAGGCACGCTGCAGCGTGGAAAGGGAGAAGGCTCGAAATGAGGCAAGAGCGGCTGAGGCGTATACCAGATGGGCGAGAAATGAGCACACGTGGATGGGGCACGAGTACGGACAGAACACCCGACGGGGTGTGAGGCGGCCCTCGGGAAGGACTGTCAATTGAAGCGCGTGTGCGATATGAGCATGGGAGATTGGTCGGAGGACAGAGAGTTTGCGAGCTGGACGACGCCGATGGAGTTCCTGAAGGCTCAGAGAGTGCGGGGAAAGAAGGGAAAGCGCGACTGAGACCGTTACCAGAGCTCCTAAGTACGGCCTGCCTGAGCCTTGGGAACTCGAGGGAAGAAGTAGAGACAGAGGGGTCGGGAAGGACGTTCATCTCCGCCGTGGGCCACGCGAGGCGATGGGCCAGAATTAGGTTGCAGCTACGCTTAGCAAACTAGTTTATCGCTAGATTTCACGGAAGGGGTTGGATGCCAGCGCGAAAGGGTGAGTCGACCCGGCACATCACGACAGAGTATTGCGAAGCATTGACACTGAAATGTAGCGGTCGACTGCACCGGGGACACAGAGCGTAAGAGAGTTTTAAAGCTTGCGTCATCTTGCATCAGCATGTGCCAGTAATTTTTGACAGGGGGTAGGCATGGCCGGGAGCTTGACGAGGACGCAGAGAGAGGAGACGGGACGGTCCCGGACGAGTCAACGGCGGAACGACGGGCGCGCTACGGTTCCGGCCTGGGATCACCAAGCATTGTAGACATTTGTCATGAGTGGCTCGTCGGGAGTTCCTTCTCTTGTATTGCGGACTACTAGACAGTGACAGAGAAGACAGTCGACATGAGAGGGTTGAGGACGACAAGCTTAAGGGCGACGACGACGGCAGAGAGCGAGTTGCTGGAGGGCGACGCTGCCGGCCCGGAAGGTTGGAACCCGTTTGGGACGTTGACAGAGCGCGATGACCGAGCGCGCGTGGGAGAGGGTGGACAGACGCCGGGGCGTGGTTACTCAGCGAACCGTTTGTCATCGCCAGCGCCTGTCGTCGACCGCGCCCGCTACTGCGACCTCAAAAGGACGACTGCCCGGAGAGCATCCCACCCTTCCCCGTCCACCCCCAAAGGCGAGTATCCCGTCCTACTGCTCCGTCGACCCGTTGTCGTGCAATTTGGGCCGTTTTTCCGCCGTTTTACGCTTGGATGCGGCTGGATGGATTCCGAGCGATTTGGATGACGTTGTGCTGACTTTGCCCTTTCAGCCTATCTCACCATGGGTCGCCGTCCCGCTCGCTGCTACCGCTACTGCAAGAACAAGCCCTACCCGAAGTCCCGCTACAACCGCGGTGTCCCCGACCCCAAGGTTCGTCTCATGCTCCGGAGTACAGTTCTATTCAGCTAAACTGGGCTCCCAGATTCGCATTTTCGACCTTGGCCGCAAGCGTGCTTCCGTCGACGAATTCCCCTTCTGCTGCCACCTTGTCTCCGATGAGTACGAGCAGCTTTCCAGCGAAGCCCTCGAAGCCGCTCGCATCTGCGCCAACAAGTATGTCACCAAGACCTCCGGCAAGGATTCGTTCCACTTGAGGGTTCGCGTCCACCCCTTCCACGTCCTCCGCATCAACAAGATGTTGTCCTGCGCCGGTGCTGATCGGTGAGTTATTGTCCCTCGTTTCCCCCATTTTACGTGTTCCGACATCCGGGGTATTAGTCTTCAGACCGGTATGCGTGGCGCGTGGGGCAAGCCTTACGGCACCGTCGCCCGTGTCAACATCGGCCAGATCATTCTTTCCGTCCGTACCAAGGACTCCAACGCCGCTGTTGTCCAGGAGGCCCTCCGCCGTGCTCGTTACAAGTTCCCTGGCCGCCAGAAGATCATCATCTCCCGCAAGTGGGGCTTCACCAACGTCAACCGCGAGGACTACCTCAAGCTCAAGGAGGACAAGCGCGTGTTGCAGTACGTCCCTTATCGCCCCTTGCCATTCTCAGGACCTTACACATTTCTCCAGGGATGGTGCTTACGTCCAGTACATTCGCCCGAGGGGTAACTTGGAGAACAACCTCCGTGCGCAGCTCCGTGCGTGATTGTGTATGATGTACGTTATCCAGTCGTTTTGTCAACGCGGTTCGTCGTTGGCGTTGTATGCTTGAGTGCGTTGTCGGGTGCAGCAAGACGTTCACTGTCGGACTTGCCTCTTATTCACTACATCATCCGTATTCCGTGGTTGATGGTTAGGGGAAACGGGGCATATATTGACTCTTTCCATCATGCTACATGCTTGCGATCTACTCTAATCCTTCTGAGGATGGGCTCCGTGCCCAAGTCAGTAAGCTAGTGATGTATACATTCTCGTACCAATGTCACCCTTACGTGTTTAGTTCCGGTGTTGCGTGATCACTATCAATGAATACGAATTAATGTCATCGATGATGCAAGCGGCCGTAATATGCTTGATGGGAGGAGTAACAATGGCCTAGGTTTCTCTTCTAGGTGGTTGTGTTGAGGGTGTAGTCTATCACGCTCTGGCCCATTGCAATCGAACGCGAGATGACAGGAGACGCTCGCACGCAAAAAACGGCGTGATGTCGTTTGTAACCTCTGACAATGAGTCGCATGACCTGACTTTTGCCTGTTCATAATTGTGCCATCTCTCTGGCTCGCAATACATATAAGTGAATCACACGACCTACGACCGAACGAGGGTGCAGCTGTGCCGAGCGTTCAAATAGACGCCTATTTACCATATCCGGCAGGTGCCCCATCAACCTATCGCAGCAGGATAGACTGCGCTGTTCTGCAGAACAGTCCTGCACAACGGAAGGAACGGGTTCACCACCAAAAGCTTGATGAGAGTGGGATTCGAACCCACGCCCTTTCGGACCAGATCCTTAGTCTGGCGCCTTAGACCGCTCGGCCATCTCACCGCTGAGATGTTCGATGCAAGTAGTGGTTAATATTTTTGCGACGGCATGCCATTCACCCGAACTTTGCCCCGTACCCTTTATCCATCGTGCGAATTGCCTTTGAAATCGCAAAGATAGGCACATCACGGATTATTGAAGCCGCAAACCATGTATCATCGAGAAAGAGCAAGATACACTAGGTAGACAGTTCCCGCTTCTTCATGCTAGTAGGAGCTACTTAGGAGACGAGAACCTCTTCAACATCGACCGCCTTCTCTACGCCCTTCTCCTCACTCTCACATATATTCGACAGTGCGCTGGTGACGGGAGAGTGACGAGCCGCCTTGCCAGGCACTAGCTTCTCCCATCCGAGGTCGCGGTCAATGTTGTCGAGTGGGAATGCGGAGCAAAGTACAACATATACCACCCCAGCCGTGACCGCGCTGACATACCACCCAATCTCGTCGCACCTCGCCGCACCTAGAGGCACAGCAACACCAAACGTGCCGATGAAGCCGACCAACGGAATCATCATCCCGCATAAGTACGCAATGACAGCGTTGAGGTTGAACCCATGGAAGTACATGTACCGCGCGTTGGAGTCTGATGAGTATGCCTCATCGATGTAGATATTGCCTCGACGAATGAGCCAGTAGTCGGTGATCATGATGGCGGCAGTAGGACCCATGAATATTCCATAGCCGTTGAGAAAGGCGAGGAAGCCTTGTGCGGATGCAAGGATCTTCCACGGGACAAGGGCGAGGGAGATGAGGCAGCAGAGCCACATTCCGCGCGTGAGGTTGATGTAGGCTGGGAATAATGCAGTAGCGTCGCTCGCGAATGGGAGCAGATTTGCGCCGAGGATGGCGCCGAAGTTGAACAGGGCTGAGCAGAAGGCGAGAAGAAACACGCCGAACCGCGCAGGGCCGGTCCATGAGTGATCCAGGATGGCGTCAAAGACGTCCCATTGATTCCAGAGCGTGGTGCCCCATGCTCGTTGCAAGCAGGAGGTACCGAAGATGCCTATCATGCCTCCCTGAGACGAGCTGGTTAGCGTGCAGGTTGTGAACCTTGTGAGACAACAACGCACCAAAGCTGCCGGGAAGGGCACAAAGATGATATGGGTCCACATCGTCGCGGACGGATCGGTTGCATAACGCGCAAAGTCGGGCATGTTTGCTATGAATGTTGACTTCAGATATTGTGTTAGCATACATCAATGAAATCAATATTAGGATGCCTCACCCAATTCCCCATGGCAGAATTGATGGAGCTCACGATGAGCCATGCAAGTGCGGAGCCGGTCGGCCGCGCAACACCGTCCGACAGCGCAGTGTCCGATGCCAACCTACCACGACTCTGGACTAGGCAGTAGATGAGGAGACCCAAGACAGACGGCGGAAGCGTCCAGGCCTTGAGAGTGTATAGCCATCGGAGGCGGTTTGGACGTAAAGAGCAAAAAGGGAGCTCAATAGCCCAAAATATGAGGAAGCCGATGAAGCGTTGTACGGTGGTGCCGACCGACGGGGGGAATTGGACGCCGAGATTGTCCCAGCGATGTCCTACAACACAACGAAGCATAGTTGACACGAAAGCCCCGCCCTGAAAATCTGAGGGACGAAGCCCATATGAATGAGGGCGAGAGGCGACAAAGTGGAGGACCGTGACTGACTGAGAACGGAGACCCAGAGCATGGCAGCAGCACCTCGTGCGAGGACGGGCCAGTAATGGCCGTACATGCCGAAACATGTCCTGAGGATGACGGGATAGCCGACGTGATACTGGGCAGCAGCACGAGAGTTGAGGGCCATGCAAAGGCCGGAAACCAAGGCCGCGACCCACACGACTATGGTAGCCTGCCACCAGGAGAGACCGGCACCGACTATGCTCGAGCCAAGAGTCCTGTAGCGAATTTGGTGAGATAATTACGCAGGGAGAAGCGAATAGCGTACCAGTTTCCAAAACCCATGCCAAACCAGAACAAGCAGAAGTTGTACCACCGCCAGTTGATCATATGGGGAGGAGACGGCTTGAGGTCCTCGTTTGTCCACGAACGCCGGGATTTGGCGTTGCCTTCAGTGTGCACATATTCAAGGAACGCATCTTTGGAGTCGAGTGCATGGCGAAGTCTGTAAGCCCAGTTGCGTATTGCACCGATAGGAGAATGTGAAGGCGTTGAACTCATGATGAGGACAGAGCTGTAGCAAGATGGATGGTTATCGCTGACTAGATAACTGTTCTTGGGCCGGAGGGGACGGAAAGCCGCAGAAGACGACCATGGCTAAGAGTGACGGCAGCGCAAGGGAGGAGAAGGTTGCTAGCGATAGCAGACAAAAATTGCGCCCCGGCTCGGGGCAGGCGACGCAGAGGAAAGGCGGAGAGATATAATGGACTTGCCACAGCTTCAGCTGCCGACGGTGCTGGGACGGCTGTTCCGGACCGCCGCCGGGCCTTCAGCTTCCTCAAGCTCTGCATAGTGCGGCATGCGTAAGATACGAGACAGGTTCACGACTCAACAACGCAGCTTCTTCAGCAGGTAGCAAACGACCATAATGGACAAACCGCACGTCTTGCTCGTGTGGTACCTTCCACCACATCTTCACAGACAAGAATCCAGTCCTCAGACCCTGATATACTCGAACGACGAATAGACGTTCCACTTATGATGTTCCGGGCTTGCGGTCGACTCGATAATCTCATCCTGAGAGCAACGATACACAAATGCAGAATTACTAAAAGCGAGTGTGTTCCAGGTCATAGTCTCAGTTTCGCGAGGCAAGAAGCACGATAACGAGGAGATCGATACCCAATGAGAGACTATAGTTGGTCTGTAATGTATGATGGTATCCGGGGGCCGCAACTTTTAGTAGGATTTATAGCAATGCGGGAATCATACAGAGCACGAGCACCAGAGACCGTCCACAACCACCATTGCAGTACCATGGATCCCGTACGTTGAGCGGTTCGGTCACAAGTCAGAGCCTACCGCGTCGACGACATACAGCACCTGTTGTGGACGCACGAACAACCCCCGGGACTCCGAACCTGACAGGTCCGACACAGCGGGCGACACACTCCTCAGCCTCTTCGTGCGATCGAAGCTGAGCTGGTCACCTTCGCGCTTGAGACTGTTCTTACCGAGCGTGCCCGACCAGTCGTTCCTCCGCCGGCGGACCGTGTCTTGCCCGAAGTCGTCCCACTCCGCATTGGTCCCGATGTCAAAGTACCGGACGCCGCCCCATGTGCCGTCATGCCATTGTCGGCCGTCGTCGAGCTTGTCTCCCGGCCACGCGTCGTTCATCGGCACTTCGACGCCGACCCAGGGTCCGACCTCGCCTTCGACCTCCCCGATGTAGCGTGCGTATGCCCGGAAGCGCGCCTTCTTCGACGAGATGATACAGGGGATGCCGATCTCGAGCGTTGCGCCCATAGGAAGCTTTGACGGGGGCTCTCCCTCGCGAATCGTGTCTGCCGAGCTCTTGCGCTTGAGCGACTCGCGGACTGTGGACGCACTGCTGGTGGACACCACGCTCTCTTGCTTTGCGTGCGAGAGAACGGACGATGGCTTGGCTTTGGCCGTACCTCCGGCATCGCCTGATTCGGAAGCAGGCGACGCAGGCTTGCCGTTTGCCTTTGGTGGAGATTTCGGCGGAGGCGGGGGCGCGTTCGTCGTCGACCGGGCGATAGACTTTCTCGTCGCTGTGGACTTTGTCGACACAGTGGAGCGTACTGAAGCGGATGACGGGGTCCGTTTCGCGACGGGGCTGAGCTTCGCAGAATCTGTGGTTCTGCTGCTCACAGATGGAGTCGTGCGAGAGGCGACCGATGGGGGGCGTTTCGGAACGCGGGGAGTGCTCGCGCCTGTCGTATGGACGCTTGAAGTAGATTTGGTAGACGTGGCGGAGGACTTCCTCGTCCGTCCGACACTACTCGGCGTGAGCTCTGATCGAGCGGTCTCGAAAGCGGTGGTGTTATCACTCGTGGTGGAGAGGGTGGATGCGGTACGAGACGGAGTACGGGAAGGAGCACGGGAAGAGCCGGAGGGAGTACGAAGGCCCGACGGCCTGGCGGCGGGACCCTTTCGAATGGTTGATGCCGTGGAACGCGTCGATTTGATAGATGCCGCGACCGACTTCGGGCGAGGGAATCTGTCAGGAGTGGTGGAGTGCACAGAAGCTGTGCTCTTGCGGATGCTCGCAGTGGACATACTGCTTCTCGGCACGGGACTAGGGCTCGGGGAGAGCGGCGACCTAGCACGCTCAGTGTCGGCGAGACTGGAACGCGACGCAGGGGTGAGTTTCGAATCTGGACGTAAGCTACTCGGAGAGACTGGAAGTCGGCGAGGAATAGTCGATCCAGTAGTCACTCGAGAAACTGTCGAGTGCGTGCTGCGCGCCATGGACCGGACAGAGGCAGCGGATGATTTCATGGCGTCTCGCCCGGCAACAGACCTGGCGGTGCTGCGCACGGAGTGCAAGCTGACCGTCTCCGATTCGTCCGCTTTCGACACGGGACCATTTCGTACTGTCAGTTTGCCTGGCCTCGAGGTAGAAGTAGGAGTTGCGGGGCGCAGGAGGTCTTGCGGATCCTTAACGTCCAGCTCTGGAACACTACGTTTAATATCAAGATGGCGGGCGACGGCACATTTCTACTCACCATTGGCAACTTCAACCAACGCCCATGGCTCCAACCCAGAAAACCCGTCTTCTTGTTTGATGGTGAGCCAGCGGCGCCGGATATATCGGACGATATCCATGCGCGCTTGCTCAGCTTGTACTCGTACATGAGAGGTAGAAGAAAGCAAGGCAGCCTCTGGATCGGCCGGGTGGGGACGCAGGAGGACGGAGTCGACGACGGCCTGTGAACGGATAGTGAATCAGGAAAGTCGACGAAGTGCGCATATATGTACGCACCTGATACGCCATCGCGGCGTTCTTCTCGTTCAGCCCCCTGCGGAGAGAGTCGAGCAACATTTCAACCGTCTCTCCGTCCTCGAACCGGATCCCATCCGCCTCCATGATTTCTGCCCACTCCGGCTGCTCGAAGCACTCGACCGCTTGCGAGCACACCACATCATCAATGGTTTTACGAGCGGATAGCACCATGTCGCGCACGGTATCGCCCCACGTGTCGATGACGGTATCGAGCTTCTTGAGCGCAGCCTTCGTGGCGCTGAGGAGGGCAAACACGTTCATGGGCGTCGTGCGCTTTCCGAGACCTTTCAGGAGTGCATCCCGTGTCTTCTGGGGGAGAGCGGCGAATTCGGACGTGCACCAACCTTCGCCATAGAGGCCAACAAGGGCCCGTCGAGCACCGCGCTCGAGATGAGGATTCTTGACGTCCTCGGAGATGGCGAACTCGAGGACACGGGGTGCACGACGCGCGCACTGGCGACAGCGGCAGCCTCCCGTGCCCCACTTGCCCCCAGTGATGGCCTCGTACTCGGAGAACTCAAGGAAGGCGTGGAAGAGGCCGTGCATCATCTCCTGGACGATACGGGCCTGGATCTCGTCGTAGAGGGTGTCGAGGGAGAGATAGGTAGCCGATCTCATGATGTGGAACGCGGTATCGAGGTCGAAGGTGCGATGGGAAAAGATGAGGGTACCTGTATAGATGAAGCCAAGGGTGAAGTGGAGAGATGCCGGCGTGAACGGCGGGGAAGGCAGGTTGAGGGTAAGAGGCTCGCCAGGGGTGGGTTTGACTGTCCACTGGAGAAGCTGTGTGTTGAAGTAGGGAGAGCGAGAGACGAGGATGAAGCGGTGAGAGGAGAAGATGGCGGTCGCGCTCTCGTGGTTTGTGGAGGAGAAGGAGCCGGTGAGGGCGATACGGACGTCTGAGTAGAGGCGAGACCTCCACATGAAGACGAGGTCCTTGCGGAGCTTGTCTACGCGGGAATCGTCGCCGTCGCCCTCTTCTGATGCTTCGGCGGCAGAGTCGAAGAGAAACTCAAATGCCTTACCAAGGCCTTTGCCGGTATAGAGGTATTCGAGCTCATTGGAGAAGAGGGTGGGGTTGATGTTAGTGGGGAGCCTAAGAAGAGCGCCATTGTTGGTGGAGGGGGGGGGGGACGCGGCGCGATAAGGGGAGGGCGAGGGCGAACGGGAAGGAGAAGAAAAGTCGATGCCAAGTGTTAAGGAGAGGGCGGACTGGGCAGGAAGGGTGCCTGTGGGAGAAGAGAAATAGGGAAGCGGTGAGGCCGCGGGCGGAGGCCTGAACGAAAAGTAGCGAGCTTGGAACGAGGGCGGGGCGCGGGCGTAGACGACGGCTGGGACGAGGACGGGTCAGTCGGGGCCGTTGCTCGTATCGATCGGCGGGGAGCACGGGCCGCGCCCGGCGCCGTCGAGGACACAGAGTGTCAGGCGGCATGAGCTGGAGACACGGCGGCGCGACGGATCGTGCGGGCGGGACGGCGGGGGACGGGGAATGGAGAGGGAGGGATGATGAGAAAAAAGGACGGAGTGCAGACCTTTGTGGCCCCAGACTTCGTCGACACCGTTGCCGGTGTCCGAGTTGAGCTCCCACACGACGTCTGCGAAGCGGTCCTTTGCGTGGTCGAAGAGGGCCTGGAGGTCGTCTTGCCAGTGGGAGGTCGAGTTCCTGGATGCCTCCTGGAGACCGGGCGGGGTGGGAGATGTCGGGGCCATGAGAGCGAGGACGGGGCCGGAGACGAGGAAAGAGGTGCAGAAGGGGTATTGTGGTGGAAAAGGACAAGGGCGGGCGGGGGCGGGCGTGCGCCCGGGCGGAAGGGTATCGGTGCTCGAGGCGGAGGAGACGGTGAGGAAGAGAGGAAAGGCGAGGGAGAGACGAGCTCGAACGACGCGCGCGACTCGGCAACGGACTTCGGCGACCAACGCGCCCGCTCGCCTTCTCTCTTGCTCAGCCTCTTGCTCTTACTCTGCTCTTCCCACCGCCCCCGACGCGCCTCGACGTCGCCACGAGGCCCCCGCCTGCCCGCGTCATCTTTCGCGGCTGCCTCTCGCTCTCGCTGCCAGTGACGCTCTGCTCGTGCCCACGCCCACGCCCACGCCCGCCCGCATGCGCACGCCGTAGCCCGCCCGCACATGCCGCCCATGTGATCCTTCCGACCCGCGAACGCCGTCTCCTACGCTGACGATGTCCCAGACGAGACAAGTTCACGATCCACTCAAAGGCCGTCGTCTGCCAGGATGTAGAGCTCAAAGGCGACATCACCATCGGCGCAGGTCCGTACCGTCGTCCCCGCCCCCGCCACTCCGCCTGTAGTGCTCATCCCGGTCCCAGGGACCATCGTCCATCCAAAGGCGACCATATTTGCCATCGCAGGCCCTATCGTCATCGGTTCGGGCTGCATCATCGAAGAGGGAGCCATCATCGTCAACCGGTCCGTCTCTTCTCAGTCCGCCCGCTCCTCTTGCACTCATACGTTTCCCAGTCGCAAGGAGGTCATGCGCATCGGCGACGACAACTTGTTCGAGATTGGTTGCCGTCAGTCTCTTCCCCCTCCTTCTTCGCGACCGGCCCCCTCGGTGGCGACCCCGTCGTGCCCCGCTTTCTCCTCCGAGGCACCCGTCTCTTCCCTCTTCGCCTCTGTTCTTGCTCCAGCTAGCTTTCGGCCAACGCTCACTTCCTTCCTTACCCCGCAGGCGTCGAGTCTCCCACCGTTGGCAACTGCAACACCATCTGCACCCGTGCCCGCGTACACCACACCCTCCGCATGTCATCTTACTGTGTCATCGGCGCCGGCGTCCTCGTCGTGCCCACCGAAGACGAGATGCTCGACGAGTACACCGTCATTCACGGCCCGGCCGCCGAGCGTCGCATATGGAGTGGCCGGGGAAAGGTCCAGGAGATGGATCTCCGCCGCAAGCATGCGGATTACTTGCGCGAGATGCTCCCAAAGTTCAATCGCCTCAGGCGAGGTGACGGCGCGTAGCTCCGATGTTTGTCTCCTCGCCATAGCCTGTCCTCGTGTCCTTACGCCCCTCATAATAGCACTTTCACGCGTGCCTCGTATTCCATTCTGGCAGGGACTTGTGAGTAAGAGTACCGTACGAGGCCCGATCACAGGCCATCGTGGACGGCACTATTTTCGGCGCCGACCTCGGCCCTTGGGAGCGTATCCTTGGCTGCTAGCTATGTATGCCCTCTTTGAACCCTGAGATACATATAGCCGTACCGTTCGACAGGCACAGTTCTGATTTTATATATAGGTCACGCCTTCCAGGGATCGAAGAGAACCTTGCCACATCTGCCCTTGTCAAAGTCCTCGTACGCCGCCTTGGCCTCGTCAAGGCCCACAATCTTGTCGATGAGGCTCGACGCCTCTCCGACGCCTCCGAATACATCTTGCCGCTTGAGCAGTATCTGCAACGCAATCGGGAACATTGCGCGTACGGGGCAGCGTCCAAAGTCGAACGACACGTTCTTGTTGTACACGTCCCGTCCCGTAAACGGCAGCGGCGGCTCCTGGTGAACGCCTACAGAACTGACGATTCCGAACGGGCGCACGATGTCGTACGCGAGGGTGAGAGCACTGTTATTACCGACGACCTACCCCTGGTTGAGCAAACACAGCATATCGCAGCGGCCAGCGGCGATCACGGACGCACCTCCAGGACGGCGTTACACCCGGCACCGTCAGTCCATTCTGCAGCGAGCGTCTTCCCCTCTTCGATCGATGCGACAGCAAACCGTCCGGCACCCTTCCCCGAGGTGTCTATGGCCGCGTACACCGCCTTCATCTTGTCCCGGCGGGACTGGAGGGGGTCGATGGCGACGATCTGGTACGCCAGCCCCTGGCTCGCGCCAAGTCCTGCGAGGATGTCAAGCAAGCTGACCGCAGCGCACTACTCGTAGATTGTTTCACTCCGTGAACCCTCGAGACAACATGATGCTGGACTCACCACGCCCACAGGCCCAAGTCCGATGAGGCCGATCGTTAGCGTTCGGTCGCTCGCTTCTAGGCTCGTCGCAGCTTGACCATATGCGTTTGTACCTCCCGGCACAAAGCCGCTGAGTGGGTACGCCTTCCCAGTCAAGATCGGCGCGATCTTAGGATGTTGCAAGGCCTGTATGGCCGCGAAGACGCCTGTCGGGAGAATATCCGCGAGCAGGAGAAGAGAGCTGTCCGCCAGCTGCGCTAGATCGCTGCTGGCCGATTTGGAGGACGACACTTGGGCCGCGCTGAGATTGAAGAGGGTGCCGCCAGCCTTGGGGATGCGCACGTACTGCGCCTGTCCGCCCGGAAGGCTCGGGATGCCGAGTAGGCAGGAATGGATGCAGCGGCAGGTGAACCCGACTCGGCAGAAACTGGGAACATCTGGGTCAGGGGATCTTGCGACGAGGAAACGTTAGCAAATGGACGCGTACTGGCACTCGCCGCAGGAGATGGTGAAGGGCGAGACGACTTTGTCGCCCACGCGCAGGGTTGAGTACAGCTCGGGGCGCCCGGTCACGTCGGGACGGAAGCTCGCTCCGAGGGCAACGACTTCGCCGATGAGCTCGTGACCACAGATCAGACTAAGTTGGTAGACGATGAGCCATGGTATTGTGTTGTCCGAAGACACCGTACGCACTCGCGATCGACGTCTTCGTGACCCCTATAGATATGGAGGTCGCTGCCACACAAGCCGGCAAGCTGCGGGTCGTAACGTGAGAGAGGGATTAGAATGAGCGAGTGGTTTGTATACGACGTACCTTGATCTTTACGATGGCGTCGTCTTCATCTAAAATTCTTGCAAAGGAGATTATGAGTCAATAGCTTGGCGGCCAGAGGTGGCTGAAGTGAACAGACGCTCACTCGGGAATAGGGACCTGTTCTACACGAATGTCGTATGCTGGGGGATACCAGCGGACGGCTTTCTGCATCTCTGGTGGATGTGACTCGACGTGAGATTCAGCTGGCAGCACGATGGCGGACGGGTGAGACCGTAGACGGACGATCGAGCTCTACATGAATCGGAGTGAGCGAGAGAATGAATCTCCCAGAGGCCCGGTTCCGGCCCGCATGTGCCGTAGGTCTCACGTAAGCCACGCCGGTGCCTCAGAAGTCCAGGCTCGGGCCTCCGTGCCTTTCGTCCAATCCGCCGACAAGCTTCCCGGACGGTAGTGTCTGTTCACTGGGGCGTACCATAGTCTACGTTCGACACTGCATCGGGTGTTCACGTCGAGGCAGAATCCGCCGTACATGGTCATCTGACTCTGCATGGCCAGGGACTCGGCTGCGCCAGTCGGACGAGGCCAACGCAGGCTGCGGCGGACGTATATTCAATCGCCCTACTTTACCCAGCAGCCAACAAGCGACCAGTCCTCGGTGAGGCGGACGAAGAAGCACGTCGCGAAGGACACTGTTCTCCCCATACCGTGTACCGCCCGGTCCCGTTTCTTTCCTCTTCCTCCTCTTGACGTCGACGCTCTTCTCCGCAATCCTGGTTTCATCGCGTTCTACGACGATTTCGTCGCGGCGCTCACAGAGCTCTACTACGCAAAGCCCATTTTAATCCAGGGTGCGTTGCATGTACCTGCCAAGTAGTATCGTTGAATATAGCTCACGGCCTTCTCAGAACATGTATCCGCGAGTCCTTGGAAGGTGCTCGTCGCTGTCACCCTTCTGAATAAGACTGCGGGCGAGAAATCCATCCCCGTTTTCTTCGATATTATGGAACAGTGGCCCGATGCCTCTGCCCTTGCGGAAGGTCGGTCTAGTCAACGTCCGTGTCGACCCCATGTTGATCACGCCGTTTACTGGCAGCTCCATTCTCAGTCCTCTTCGAGTATCTTCGCGACCTTGGTCTCGGCGAAATGCGCGCGCAACGTCTTGTGGATATTTCTCAGACGTTCATCGCCGATCCTCCCTCTCCGGACCGACCGCGTCCCTCGCGTGGAAAGACGACGGTTCTTGTGCATTCGCCTGAGGGACACCCCATCGTGCGGCAAGTCCGGTATCCACCGACTCCTGTATCACACGTCCCAGGGTGCGGGCCATATGCTCTCGATTCGTACCGCATCTTCTGCACTCCTGGTGAGGAGTGGAAGCATGTCCGTCCCACTGACAAGGAGCTGGTCAAATATCTCGTAAGTTGCGCGCCTCGCTCTGGGGTGTACATTCACGCAGGTTCTCATTGAATCGTATCTCAGAAATGGCGTTGGGCCGTGGAGGCATACCAAAAGTGGGATCCCGTGGGCGGCCCCGTAGAATCGATAGACCTCCCTTATATACACGACTTGCTGTCATCTTTCACCTCGTCTTAATGCTATCGATCGCCCATTTACCGTATAAGATCTTTGCGCTCGATTCACGACGTCTGGTGTATCAACACAAAGCGGAACACGACGGTTTTTGCAGTTCACTGGACGATGTCAACAGCCAAACAGTCACGTTAGTAACACAATCCTTGCCAACGAAACACGAGGCCTTCACACAGACTCCTGCACGACCGCCACTAGTGTCGATCGTGGGTTTGGGGGACGAGGTTAGCTTCGGTCATGAATTTATATATTGTGATGTGTATCCCGAAACCGTCCATGACAAGCAAGGTATACAGTGTACGATAGATTACCCAACCTTTCTTCCGACTTCTTACCAGACAGCATAATCAATAGCTCAGAGAACTCACATGACGACGCAGTTTGACTCATCCTCCACCTTCTGCGTTGTGATACCCATCTCAGCAAAGGTTTGAGGGCCCTTTGCTGGACGAGATGATGGCTGCGACGGTTGCTGAGGAGGTGCCTGCGGCTGAGGCTGAGAGCCTGGACCACCCGGTCGACGCAAAGGCGGCGTTCCCGCGGGGCGGGGAGACGACGAAGCGCCGGGAGCGCCTGAAGGGTACCGTCTGGGGTCTTGTTGAGGACCACCGCCTGGTCGGGGACCGCTGTGCTGAGGACGGGGGGTCATGCCCGCAGGTGCTGGTGAACTCATACTGGCGTGCGGCCCGGATCCCTGCCTGTGTCCGTTGGCGTACTCATCGACGCGTGGGAGGGGTGCGTTTTGGGCCATGCTAGGAGGAGAACTGGTCATTGGCGGGCGGCCATACCCGGACGCCCCGGAAGGAGTGTTCGCGGCGGCGGCACCGTAGATGGCCCCTGGCCCGATGGAGTTCTTGCGGATATTGTTGACAATCTGCGTGCGCTGCGCAGTAGGAACGGGGGCTGTACTCGCTGCGGTGCCGACCGCGTCGGAGCGTTGCTTAGCCTGAGTCCTCTTCCGAACCAGCTTGGTGTCGGTGAGGTTCTCGTGCTGTTCGCGCGACAACGCTTGCGGTGTTGGCTGCGAGAGTGCCTTGATCCTGTCGGCGGCGTCGGCGTTGCCGTGCTCGGCAGCCTATGAGCATGGTAGGTGCTGATCAGAATAGACGTGCTATTGATAGGACGAAACGCAACGTACCCTGGTGTACCACCTCCGCGCGTTAACGATGTCCACTGGGCCGCCGACGCCGACTTCGGAGTAGTAACCGAGCGCGAATTCCGCGCTGGGGAGGCCCTTGTGGGCCGCTTTCTCAGCGAACGTCCAGGCGAGGCCCTCGTCCTTGTCGAATGCCCCCTCCGCGCCGCACAGGAACCATTTGCTAAGAGCCATGTCGGCCTCGATTTCGCCTTGTTGGCTCGCAAGCGAGTAGTATTGAACGCTAAGGAGCGCATCGAAGGGGAACGGCGGGCTGGCAAACTCGTACGCATGCCCGAGCTTGTACTGCGCGGGGGCGAAATTAAGGTAGGCAGCGCGTTCGAGATGACGACGCGCTTCCTCCGCGGGCGTGACTCCGGGCGTAAGGAAGGGTTGGAAGAGATGAGGAGGGATGGATACGTGGGAGAACTCGTCAAGGAGCAGGAGACCGTAGACATATGCCGGTTGGGGGACGTCCACTGTGGCAAGGGTCGCCGCGCGATTGAGGAGCGGAAGCGCAGCCTGCGGATCGGGAGGGAAACCGAGTTGACCCATGAGATGGGCCATCCCGAGGCGCTATGGGCAGAGGCGTCAGGGGAAGCGGTACGCTACAGGAAAGGAGTGGGGACGTACGTAGAAACAGCTCTCGACGCCGTGCTTGACACCGCGTTCGAAACAATCCTTCGCGTGCTGCATATCGCCGAAGTTCTCGTACTCGCGTCCGAGCTTGAACCATGCTGCGTGATGGCCCGCTTTGGCGGCACGCTCAAAGTCACGAAAGGCCGTGCGGGGATCGTGCGGGATGAACTGGGGGTAAATGCCTGTCGAGGCACACATGGCGCGCATGTATATGGCTTCGGCAGCGTATGGCGGGATGGGGACCTGGACGTGCTGGGAGAGCTGGAGAACGAGGGGGATAGCGACATTAACGAGCTTCTGCAGCTCGGGGTCATCGATCTGGGCAGGGCCCACGGCGGGATCGGTGGAGGTGGGGTTCGTGTTGTTGCGAAGCTGTTGGGCGCGATCGACGAGGGATAGGACGTCTCTGCACCAGACGACCTTGCGGGTGGGATCGCCAGAAGGTTGCTGGACGACGGATTGTTGGACGGAGAGGATCGCGATCGTAGGGAGCGGGGCGGTAAAAGACGGCGGGCCGTCGCGGGCTGCGGAAGGAGTAGAAAGCGGGGAAGACTGGCGAGGGGCGAGGTTCATGGCGGCGAAGGAGTTGGAGAGGGACTTTTGGTGGTGGTGCTGTGGGCCGGGAGCCGAGGGGGTGAAGGGAAGAGGGAAAGAGGGAGACATGGCGCCTTGTGGAGGGCCTTGTGGAGGACCTTGGGCGGGAGGCGGAGACCAGGGCGTCCAGTTCGAGCCCTGTGGCGGGGGCAGGGGACTAGGGCCGCGTGAGAGCGTCGGGGCTTGTTGTGGAGGGAAGCCGAGGGCGGGGTCGGAGGGGGTCGAGTAGGGGGCGTTGAAGACGGGCTGGGGGAAGGCGGCGTTGAAGGAGGGACCGGCGGAGGGCTGCGGAGGACGGACGGACGGGAGGGACGCCTGTTCGTCGAGCGTTTGGGAAATCTGGAGAGATCGCGACGGGCGAGAGGGAGGAGAGAGCGCGGCTCGCGGTCATAACGGGGACGGGCGCGGAGGGTCGAGGGGGATACGCACGTTGTTCGGAAGGTCAGGCTGCAGCTTCTGCGGGCGAGGCGCGACGAGCGGGTCCTCGTAGTGGGGCGCGGACGACGGCTGCGAGTCGAGCTTGAAGCCGGGCGGGAGGGGCGGGAGCGCGGGCGGGGAGGCGTCGCGGCGGGGCGGCCTGTCGTAGTCGTCGAACGGGCGGGGCGGGACGGGCGGGGCGGCCATGGCGAGTCTTGGAGAGCGCGACGGACGACGCGGGATGGATGCTGCGAGGTGGGCTTAGTGCGATCTGGAGAAGCAGGCGCGAGGATGTGGAAGGATGATGGAGGCAAGAGGAAGGAGAAGAAGAGAGGACGAGGGTCGGCGACTGCGGCGAGAGCGACGCGCACAACGCGCTCGCCTTGCGCTCGCCACGCGCCGGCAATGCTGGGCAATGTCCGGGGGCGATGCTGGCCACGCTGGCGATGCTGGGCGATGCTGGACAATGTCCCTCCAGGTCCCTCGCCGCTCCCTCCGACGCCCTCGGGCCTCCGTCCGCACAACCGCCGCCGTCTCTGCCCACACCGCTCCCCTTCCGCCGCCGTCGCGACCGCCAGGACGGGGGCGCGCCAACCGTCGATGCGTCGGCCGACAGCGACGCGTCAGCGACAACCGTCCCCGCTGCTGCTGCTGCTGCCCGCGCGAAGTTCTCCGCCGCTCTCGCTCTCGCCGTCCCCGCCGCTCCCCGCCGCGCCTCGGCCGCGTCGTCCGCCTCCCCTCCGGCGTCGACGGTTCGTTCGCCTTCACCGCCAGTCCCTTCGCGCGCTCCACACGCCGCCCTTCACTCCTCCGCCGAGCCGTTTCGAATGCTTCTTGGCCATCGGCGCCGTCTCGGCTCTCCCTCGCGCCCTACGCGGCTGCACGCGAGACGTACGCGCGGTGAGCTCTTGTCTTTGAGCGACCCCTGGCCATGGCCTCGCAACGTCCCTGGGGCCGGGGTCTCCGGAGTCTCACAACCTTGGACTTCTATATAAGCCCGCCCCTCAGACCCCTCCAAAACCCACAGCTGCCTCCAAACCCCCTCACCTCTCGTAAGCACCAGTCATTGGTCTCTTTACCCGCAAATTAGGCTGACTGTCACTTATAGTAGGCCCAAGGGAGGATGGTAAGGGGTGTGACAGATGGGCTTGTTGACAAGATCAGGTCAAAATTGCAGCACCTTTTAAGTATGTTTTGTTATTGATTTCTATATTGTTTACAAGTCTGATGCTTGTCTTTATTAGACCAATTTCTAACATGCCGCCAGTGCATCTGTGCTCACCCAACAAATTGTTGGTGCACAAAAGTTATCAAAATGTGCTGGACTGCTAGGTCTTACCTGGTCAAGCTGTTTCTTAAAAGGAGGGTCAAGCTTGTAGGCTGGCCCCATGATGTTGAATTTGGGCATCCAAAAAACATTCATGGAGGCAAAAGGGCACTTCAAAGCCTTTTAAAAGGGCTTAATAAAGGAGATATTGAGTGGGTTAAGGTGGAGGAGTCAGAGGCAGCAGAGCATAGTAACACAGAAGCTCATGCACATGCTGTGACACCAGGATTCTATAAGGCCATTGGAAGGCCTCGTTTTGGTAGATCTGATATAAACAAGTCTAAAGTGGATAAACAGACTGGCTTTCCACTTTCTAAGCATAGAACTAAACTTCTCCAAGGGGCAAAGAGCAAAAAGCAAATCCCTTAATCTATATTATATATTGTGGATAATAAACCTTAGTGCAGCATACATATATCATATTTAACCTTGCAGTTATCACTTGCTTAATTTATATGTTACTTTGCAATTGATTATATATCTTATCGCATTTTGGGTGCTTTTTAGGACCCCAAATCAGGCTGATCTCTGTGCTTAGGGCTTAAGCGGAGAGACTTGGGGTTCTAAAAAGTGCCCAAATAGCACACATAGTCGCTTTAATATTACTAATCTGCTTTTGTACCACTAAAATCAGTGTTTAAGTTATATCTCCCTCAGTTTTAGATGTAATGGCATAATTCAACTTGTATTATAGAGCTTAAGATGGCCCCTTTTAGTACAAGAGAATCTTTTAAGTATTACTTACAATATTTAGCTTGCATTTGTGCATTAGCAAGTGAATAACACACTTTAATTAGCGCTCATAGCTTGTAACATGTTTGTTTCACTAATATCTCCCTCAATACTTACTCAATTGACATGATTAAAAGTGCCACAGATTGCAGTAACCCATGGCTATATGCTGGTAAAGCACAACAGTGGTCTCATTTACAGTATCAAGCATAGAGCATAAAGCATGTACATGTATGCAGATTAATAGAGTGCTAATAGGCCAAATGTTATAGCGCTATAATAAGTGAAGTTATTAACCTGGTGTTGATGTGCATAGAGATCATTTCAAGAGCTTATTATAGGCCAGCTTAGTCCCCCATGCTATGATTATGCCTTAGGGGTGGATGGTACACCAAACATTTGGATGACACAGATAGGTGCTAGTACAGCACATAGTAGTGCATTATTACACTTAGGGCACTAGTAGGGTAAAGTGCTATGCAGCCATTACCAGTGCACTTATTGACATAGTGTTAATGCATATAGGGATTATTTAAAGTGTATAACAAGTTGTAATTGCATCAGCAAAAATGCTAGAGCTACGGCCTTGCGTAGGGTCAGCGTGTAGAAGAAGTTTGGGTACACAACAGTGTGCGGGATGGGGAATCAGTGCGCGACCAGTGTGCTCGAAACGAGGCAGTGTGCTCACCTCACGCATTATCGGTCTCATGCGCAAGTTTTCGGTTCCGCGCACGCCACCTCGTGGGCCGTTGATCTCATGGGTTGTCGTGTGCCGAACGAGGGTCCTGTTTACTGGTGACGGGAACTGTTAGCATAGTAATGGAATTGTGAACACACATTAAGCCACTCCGTCATTAATCTCAGCATGAGGACCTAGCTTAAACAAAGAGTTGGAAAAAAAGTCATGTTTGACTGAACGAGCACCCGTGGTGGCCCGGATCAAGTAAATTACCGAATTTGGCTGCGGATGCCTGTATTTGGCTGCTCATTCAGACTCCGCAGCAGCTTCGAATTTTAGAGCATAAGACGAGGCTTTTTCGACTTTGTCTCTTTGGCCCACTCTCGCTCTCTTGCCCCTTCGCTCTCTGCAGCTGCAGTATGGTTTCTACCAATCCCCCACCCTTGTCCATGTACTCGCCCTTCGCTCAATGCCCCCCGCACGACCCTGCCAGCCCGCATACCGACATCACGTCTGCCCTCGACGTACATGTTACTTGGAGTGACAAATTAGTAAGAAGAGGCACACTAAGTATTTAGTGAGTATTCTGTTTTTATCCCAAGGTGCATATAAGCATATACTATCCACCCATCGCCCTCTAGGCAGTCTCTTTACGATTAATGAGGAACAAATAATCGTTTTTTATGAGCGAGCCATCCCTGCCATCCATGTCCACCCTTAGTGTGAAACCACTTTACACTCAGAAAGGCGCCAGTAAGCACAGCCACTGATGGTAATACAAAAAATACTTACTATTTGGAGCGGAGATTGAAAATCCATGGGGTTAGGGTTTCTCAAGATTTTAGCGTGCATGCAAAGTCACGTGCCTTTCTCACTTGGCTTCAGCGCTTACTTTGTGTCATCCAAATGCACTTAGTGCCATCCACCCCTTATACACTATCATACAGTAGGGGACTTGACTACAACTTATTATACACTTCTAATGACCTCTATATGCATCAACACCATATCAATAACTGCGCTGGTAATGGCTGCATAGCACTTCACCCTATAAGCGCCCTTATAATAGTGCACCAATAGGTGCCATACTAGCACCTATCTGCGTTATCCAAAAGTACTTGGTGCCATCCATCCCCAAGACATTGTCATAGCATGGGGGACTAAGCTGGCCTGTTATAAGCACTTCAAATGACCTCTATATGCATCAACACCAGGTCAATAACTTTACTTAGTATAGTGTTACAGCATTTGACCTAGTAGCGCCCTGCCAAACTGCATGCACGTACATATTGTATGCTCTATGCTTGGTACTGTTAATAAGACCACTGTAGTGCTCTACTAGCATATAGGCATAGCTAAATGTGACCTGTAGCACTTTGAATCATGTCAATTAAGCAAGTATTGAGGGAGATATGAGCAAAATAAGTTTGTAACACACTGTATGTACTAGTTAAGTGCGTAATTTAGTTGCTGATGCATCAATGAAGGCCAAATATGGTAAGTGATCATCAAGCAAATATGTCAGGTTGAAAGGGGCTATCTGAAGCTGTATAACACCACTTGAATCATGTCATTATCTTCAAAACTGAGGGAGATACAGCCAAATTACTCATTTGAATACAACTAAAGTAAAGTACTAGTAATAAAGCATTTAAATGCGCATTTTCGGCGTCTATTTTCTGCCTATAT